>JARFJB010002202.1:750000-970000 GCA_036346205.1 Vesta saturnalis
ATCATGAACACAACATACATGCACATATACACGCACACACGCACACACGCACACGCGTAAACACGCACACACCTCTATGTCATACGTATATACAGGTTAGAAGGTAAAAGAAGTTAATGTAGGCTGTACGAAATTTTAAGTACGTAGGTGTTCAAGGCTCAAAAGCCACAAAATTTTGTTTTTAATGTACGCTGAACCAGTCATAATGAGAAATATACTACAACGTGATCAATCTCAAGTGTACTGTAGTGGTATGGCAAAAATCCCTATTTGTTAATATTGTTGTGTTTTGCAGTTGGCTGCTTTGGATTTTTAGTGTGGTTTTAGTCGTTTTAGTTTATGTCATATTATACCTTCGTTTTTCACTTTTGTATTTTCTGGGTACCGAAATGTTACAAAATGTATTTGCGAATATGCAACGTAGGGTGAACATATGTTTACAATTTGATAACTAATGTGTACCTAAGGAGTTAAAAAAAATTTGTAAAAGACATTGTCATTCCATAAACATGTACTGTAAATTTTATTTAATTATAATGAAATTATAACATTGAAATACTTAAGATTCATTATGTTGTAATGATTTAATCCAATCATTAAATAATATTTTATTTATTTTGTTGTATTTATAGGGATGCAGTCTAATCAAATACAAAATAGTCATTATTTAAATTAAGATAATATTTTGTAATATGTATAAGTTAATGACCTTCATACAGATTTGAAACTGATCGTAGTTTTACTCGAACCATAGCCTCTAGAGTGCTAGAGCAATACAGCTTCTTACCAACCTATCAGTGGTACCAACTTAAATATTTTGATCACGTGGTATACACTTGAAATTGATTACTCTGTACTAAAAAAGAGGTATAAATATTTTATGCGCATATCCATCGCAATTAGGATTTTTGTAATCCAGTTCAATACATATATATCTATATATATATATATATATATATATATATATATATATATATATATATATATATATATATATATATATACAGGGTCCGGCAACAAGAGCGCCTTCTTCTATATCTTCCGTTTCATATAAGCTAGATTAATAAAATTTGGGATAGGGTTATAGTTTAGTTGTGTGCATATTTTAAAATTATTCACGTGTATACAGGTTGTTTATTTAAAGATTACCAAACTATAATAAAAAAAATTTAAATAAAACACCCTGTATATTATTACTTTTTTGAATTCTACACATTGCTCGTAACAAATTCGCAATATATTTCTCAATCCCTAAACATAGAAACTTTTGAGTTATGTCGATTTCTATAAAAAAATTGAAATTACAAAGATAGCTTTGAAAATGTACCTCCTTAACTGTTGAAAAACAAAAGTTATCTAATTTATATCAGAACAAGTACACAGATAGAGCTTTCTTATAATGCAAAGAAAATGTCATAATTGCATACAGGGTGTTTACAATTGACTTGCCAATCAGACATTATTCCAACTAGTAAAAGTTTACTTTTTCAAATATTATTCCGTTTTTGGTTTCTACATATTAACCCTTATCAATTCGATATACAATCTCTAAGTATAGCCGTTTCCCAATTATTTTCAATTTTTCAAAATGTATAAGATTATTGGAACATTTTTTAAATCCATGGCCTCGTATAAATAGAAAAAAACAGTGGAAAACAATTGTATTGCAAATTAAAAAACGCAACAGAAACTAATACACTATAATTATTAAAATTATTTCTAAAAATACAAAACTAATAAAATAAAAAAAAATAATTTAACGCTAATCATTAGCGATAATGATTTATAATAATTGTTCAAAATGTTGTCCGTTTTCTCGGATGCAGACCTGAAGTCGATCTTTAAAAGATTGTTCAACTCTACGCAACAATAAGTAATTTTAAGAAAAGCCTGTGTTATACGATTACGCATATCTTCGGCAGTGGTTGGTGGTTCCCTATAGATAATGCTTTTTATGTATCCCCATAAAAAGAAATCTGTTCTGGTCAGATCAGGGGACCTAGCTGGCCACCTCACAGGTCCATTTCGCCCAATCCATTTATTTGGAAAGACTCTATTGAGATAATCTCTTACATCTGCAAAGTAGTGAGCAGGTGCGCCATCATGTTGATACCATATTATGGCTCTAATGTCAAGAGTAATATTTTCTAATAAGCCCGGTAAATCTTTACGCAAAAAGTTAAGGTACTTCTCACCATTCAAGTGTCCATCAAAAAGGAATGGACCGATGACATAATCCCCAACGATGGCACCCCACACACTTAAAGACCACTTATGTTGATTATCAACTTGTCTAATAAATGTGGATTTTCTGAGGAATAATAATGAAAATTATGTGTATTAACAAATCCATTCTTTTGAAATGTTGATTCGTCTGTCCGCAAAATATTATAAAAAAAATTTGGGTTTTGAGTAATTTTTTCTCTGGCCCAGTTACAAAATCTTACTCGATGGTCGAAATCTGCATCGCTAAATTCTTGGTGTAACTGAATATGATAGGGATACAAGCGATTCTTCTTTAAAAGACGGCGATCTCTCACTTATACCAACTATTCCACTTATGTCCTTTTGGCTTCTGTGATGATCCTCTTCGATGGCGAGAAGAACCCTCAATTCACTATCTTAATTTGTAGAAGGTTTAACACGTTCATGTTTGGAGTAACTGACACATGAAGTTGCAATACATCTACTCGTAACTTTCTGAAACAATCTTCTTCTATCTGCATATCTTTGAGCATAAATTCTGCTGGCCAATAAACAGTTTCTTTCTGCAGCACCCAACACGAATATCATGTCAACTAACTCATTTTGTGTAAAATTCATTTTATAAAAACCATGATTACTAACAATAACACTCGTAAATGGTTAACTACAGTTTTATTTATTTACGTCAAACATTCAATTTGTATAAGAAGCACACTTGATTTTAGAATTTTGCTTGAAATTGAAGTAAATATTTGGCAAATTCTTGTTAACATGCAATTCCTCCAGTACAAAAATTGTAATTAGTCTTCTATCATAATATATTAGTTTCTGTTGCGTTTTTAATGTATAATACAAATGTTTTATGATGTTCTTTTTTATCTATACGAGGCCATAGGTTTAAAAATGTCTCAATAATCTTATACATTTTGAAAAATTGAAAATAATTCGGAAACGGCTATGTTTAGGGATAGGGAGTTGTATGGCGAACTGATAAGGGTTAATATGTAGAAACCAAAAATGTAATAATATACAGGGTGTTTTATTTGAAAAAGTACACTTTTACTAGTTCGAATAATGGTTGATTGGCAAGGCCATTATAAGCACCCTGAATGCAATTATGTCATTTTCTTCACATTAAAAGGAGTCTCTATCTGTGTACTTCTCATATAAATTAGATAACTTTTATTTTTCAACAGTTAAGGAGGTACATTTTCAAAGCAAACTCTGTAATTTCAATTTTTTTTAGAAAAATCGAAATAACTCAAAAACGGCTATATATATATATATATATATATATATATATATATATATATATATATATTGCAAATTTGTTAGGAACAATATGTAGAATTCAAAGAGTAATAATATACAGGGTGTTCCATTTAAATTTTTTTATAATAATTTGGCCCTCTTTAAATAAACAACCTGTATTCGTGTAAATAATTTTAAAATATGCACACAACTAAACTATCACTGCATTCCAAATTTTATTAATCTAGTTTATATAAAACGGAAGATGTAGAACAAGGCGGTCTCATTGCCGGACCCTGGTATCCCAGGAGTTCGTACCAAAAACTTGGGAGATGATAGATCTAATCATTTTAAGACAAAACTTTCATACAAACGTAAGTCAATAGAGCTTCGTTTCCGAGATACATGGTGTCAAAGTTACGAAAAAAAGGTTTTTTTTTTAAGTACCTATCTCCAAAACGGAAAAAGATGTAATAAATAGAGTACATGGTTTTAGCTTATTAATAAGTTTTTATTATGTACAGTGAATCCCAAATTTCTACGCCAATGGAGTAAATTGAATTTTTTTATTAAAATGCGAAACCTTGATATTTTTGAGATAAACAATGTACACTTTGTCTAAATCGACAACTTGAATTGTTTCTAAGACATTTGCATTTTTAAGTGCTTGTTGCAAACTGCTTTGGTAATTTATTAGCTTAGACACCCTGTATCTCGAAAACGAAGCACCATTGGACTTACTTTTATTTGAAAGTTTTGTATTAAAATGATTAGATCTATCATGTCCTGAAGTTACGTGTATTCTTCCCGAAAAGCTGATTTTCATGTTTTCATGTTGTTTCCCAAATGCTACAGAAATAATGTTAAAGTTATCGAATTAGACAAAGTCTACCTCTTTCATCAAGGTTTCGTATTAATTGAATTAACTCCATTGGTGTAGAAATTAGGGATTAAAGGATGTACTGCCCCTTGCGTTCTACGCCACTGTACATAGTGTTTGTAGCTTTGACACCCTGTATCTCAGTAACTAACCATTATTGGACTTACGTTTATATGAAAGTTTTGTCTTAAAATGATTAAATCGATTATCTCTCACGTTTTTGGTACGAACTTCTGGGACACCTTGTATATACATAATACATATAAAGGGGTTTACATTTAAGTATTATAAGATTTCTTGTAATAGGCCAAATAATATTTGCTATTTAAAAAATAATGCAAATCTGAGAAGTACTGAAATAGTAGAAAGAAGTAATGTAATTTACTTAAAAGGAAAAGTTTTCTCTGATAGAAGTAATTTATTTGAAACTCCTTGTAAGTTCTCACTATTTTTTATTTTCAGAATAAATCAACAAAATAGCATGTAATGCTGAGGATGTTTTATTTAAATTCATTGAAATGGAATTTGATTCAGACATTGCACTAATTCGTTTGTAACGTGCAAAAATCAATATACGATCGATTGCATCATTTTATCTGATTACTGTTTCTAAAAGCTACCTTAAATAAGTGTCTGTGACTTAAACATTTAGTAATGTGCTTTAAGCTTACTAGTATCTATTTTCTTTCCTATTGTGAGTTAAAATTGCTGTATTATGGCATTTACTAATGAGTACAATGGATTAAATGATATACAAATTATTCCTGGCCTGTGGCTAATTGCTACTTCACATATGATTTTCTTTTGTGACGTACGCTTCTCATTATACGAAAATTATTTCTCTCTCATATTCACTTTTGTATTTCAAAAGTTTACTTGTTTTTAGTTCCGCTTGTTTAATGTATTAAAGCTTTCTGTAGTTATTTAGCATCTAGTAAATAAAAATTAATTTCAATTAATACCTATAGCGCAATCTCTGAGATGTACGTAGTTCTGGTGATTAGTATCTTAACTCTAAACAGGGATCTGTTATTTTACTATTTCTAAATAAATACACTGTATAAATAACGGTTTATTCTGACTAAATACAAAATTTATGGTAACATTGATTTGATAAGCATGTTTTTCAAGTTATTGTTTCAAGAAACAATTTTACAAGCATGTTTTTCAAGTTGTAAAATTGTTTCTTGAGGCGTTGGCTTTTTTTTCAAAATCGCCATTGCTGTGGAAGGGAGGAAATTTCTAGAAAGTCTTCCTGTTTCTATTTCGTAGAAATTTTCACAATATAGTATCGCTTTGTTGTATAGAAGCGGTATAATCGCTATTAAAGACGGATATAATTGAAATAATTCACTCCATTCTCACACCTTTTTTTTTACACTAACGTTCGCCTTCAACCTTAGAGCAATTAGGGTTCCGTACAATTAAGTTCATGTTTATGACTGGTTTTGTCTTTATCGATGTAACAAGATTATCTGTTCTACATCTCTTTGGCTGGTTATTTCGATTGTACTGATAGTGTACTGCGGCCAACTGTGGCTCACGTATTTGGGATTGGGTGATCGTTGAAGTTATATTTGCATTGGATCTGGAGAAATCCTGAATAATGCATAAACCTTCGTAAACACAGGTCAGCTCTTTCCTTCACTGCATGTATAAATTTCCTTCAACAGATTTCGATTGTCTACAACGAGATTAAATATATTTATATTAATTCTGTCAATGAGTAGTGGTTAAACATAATACCTGTATTATAAGTTCGGTGATATTTTGATACCTGATTTCAGCTAATTCTCAACACAATTTCTCTCATGTAGATCTGCTATATGTTAATTAAACCATTCTTTACAATTTTAACGCTCACTTAACAATCAATATTTTGAATAATTTTTTTTTTTAAGTGACATTCGGTAACTCACATATTATATAATATACACCATTATTTTATGGATAAGTTTGTTCTTACCAATTTCTTTTGCTAATTTAAATTGCTTAATTACTAATATTCCTTTTACTTCAGACACATTAAGTGTACTGAACAAGCTTTTCCAATTGTATCTGGGTATTTGAATCAAAAAGGGGTTTATATTCAGTATATTAAACGAAACGCAAGCTGAATTATTTAATTAATTGTTTAATTTTTTAATTTATTAATTTTTTAATTTTTTAATTTTTAATTTTTTAATTTTTTAATTTTTTAATTTTTTAATTTTTTAATTTTTTAATTTTTTAATTTTTTAATTTTTTATTTTTTAATAGGTGTATTAAATCTGCCTTTTCGGACTAAGGTACGTAAGATCTTGCGTCGACTGGAACGGGTATTATTTGTTTTAGTATTATAGTGATAAAATATAAATTACTGTGTGCATGAGTACCAGCTCACGACTTGTCCTAGTCAAGCTTATTTTTTTTTTTTTGGTTTTGGGGATAATAAATATATACTGTGTGTAACTTGTGTTATTTATCATTCATATATTTATCGAACTGTACAGTAACGTTGGACTTATTGGCTCCTTAATTTAAGGAGAGAAATAAATTTACGTTTGTTGAGGGAATTGTAAATTACTATTCCTATTACTCCCTATTCCAAGCATTTCATGTCTCTCCCGATTCCAAGGAATAAGAACCTATTTGCTTTTCATTTCTTTCCTCTCTTTAAAGCTTGTGGCGCCTATTTCGGTCTTTTTTGTATTGGCAAAGATCCAGTTGCAGCATTTGTTCGATGAACACAAAAGCAATTCCACCAGATCCTAAAACATGAGTCAAGTGCTCTGATACTGTAGAAGCCAAATAT
This sequence comes from Vesta saturnalis, assembly GCA_036346205.1. Taxonomy (NCBI): domain Eukaryota; kingdom Metazoa; phylum Arthropoda; class Insecta; order Coleoptera; family Lampyridae; genus Vesta; species Vesta saturnalis. Next base: position 757,131 of record JARFJB010002202.1, read on the forward strand.
CGTAAGCTCTACAGCATTAATACTAATAAGTGAATGAACACCCACTATACGTTGATAAATTTTGGGTAAATGTTCAAGAAATATAGAAAATTTATTTAGTACAGAGTGTTCAATCACTTACGGCGACTACATTTTTGAAGAAACAACACAAACACGACGAACGTTTGTTGGTTTAAAGTGTGCTACAAGTGACGAACGCTTAGGAGAGGGTAAACGAAAGAGATATAGTACAAGGAAAACAATATCACCTGCTCCTAGCAGTAGTGACTCAGAAAGTAATGGATATCAAATACTTTTGTGTCTAATTTTAGATGACGGCGAAATGCTTGAACTACCCACACCACCATCTCAAATAACTGACATAAATGAAGATCTCTTGATGGAAGGTAATCATATATTTATACTTATTCGTTGAAGCATTGAAAAATAAAACAACTTAAATTTTGGGGCAGTCTGTAATCTGCGGCATAAACCCCAGAGGAAATGTAATTGTGGCAACGGAGGAGAGACCTTAATCGAGTGTTGTCATCGCACCGGAAAAAAACGACGAAGCAAACCGAAGACCAAATATTTATCCGAAAACACTAAAATGGCTATTAGAAATACCTTATACGACATGTATAAAGAAGGTAATGCATAGTTTAAAAGTGCAACAATAAAATAATTAATACTTTTTAAAAATAGGTGAACATGTCACTATAACTTCTTTGAAAACAGGGTTAGCCGCTAAAAAGTCCATCGAAATTAATCGTACATCATTGAATATAGTGCTGAAAGAAATTGGATTTAATTTTAAAAAATACTACAACCGTAACAACTGAAAAGTTGAATATCTCTTGTATTAGAACTGCATTTTTAAGAAATTATATAGCAAATATTAACAGCGAGTCTGTTCATCGGCACGTTATTTTCCTTGACGAAACATGGATATTTGCTAAATGTGGCAAAACTCGATCTTGGCAAGATAGTGATGTCCGAAGTATTCGAAAAGAAAATTACGATCGTGAAAGATTTATTGTTGTACATGCCGAAAACAGTAAAGGTTTTATTCCCGAGGCGAGCTTACTTTTTCAATTGAAACCTGCGACGAGTGATTACCACGGTGAAATTAATCGGTAGATTATTTTCCTTGACGAAACATGGATATTTGCTAAAAATACAAATTACATTATGGGTTCTAGAAAAGTTGATTCCGAATTTAGAAGAACCATCTCTAATTGTCTTATATAATGCACCCTATCGTGGTAGCATTTTAGTATCGAAACAACCCACATCAGCTTCGAAAAAGGACGATATTATAGCATGGTTGCATGAAAATAATGTAATATTTTCCAACTGTCTTTCAAAATGCGATACAATTGACTAAACACACTAAAAAGAAAAAGTATACATTGAATTGATACGACAGCATGGAAGTTTTGTGTCTTCCACCGTATAACTGCGATTTCAATGCTGTCGAACTTATATGGGCTCAATGTAAAAGGGTGTCGTTATATCGCCGACAAAATGCCGTCAATTGCGCCGGAAAATTGTTCGCCTGGTAAATGCGTGAAATGTTCGCTGAAATGGATACGAAATGTCGGTCATTTGCGCCGCTGCCTGTCTAAAATGATTCCGATATTCCTCTATTTTCGTGAAAAGCTCGTTACGTATTTTATGTTATAATTTTCTTATACGTGTATAGTTAGAAGAAAGAGTTAATAGTTTCAAATGTCAATCGTTTTCGCTTGTTTTTGCAAGTAAGGTAGATTTATTATTTATATTAAGTATCTCGTGGATGGGACTTTCTAATTCTCGTAGAAATCATTAAAGAATCTTTACATTAATAACAAAATGAAAGGAAGAGCTTTCATAATAAATTTCATTATGTTGGAATACGTATGCATACCTAGAAACACTACATTATATTATACTAAATTATACATTTAAATTTATTAGCTCTATCTTCTAACTATACAAGCACAAGGAAATTATAACATAAAATACGTAACGAGCTTTTTCATGAAAATAGGGAATATCGGGGAATCATGTTTACAGGCAGTGGCGGCAAATGACCGACGGATTTCGTCATGTCGCATTTTACCAGCGAACATTTCACCGCGTTTTTACCAGGTGAATAATTCCGCCGGGCAATTGACCATTTTGTCGGCAAATGACCGTGAACCATGTAAAAGATACTATAACGCACATATTGGCCGTGACGCTTATGGGGACGACAAAGTATTGGCAATGTGGTCTGAAGCTTGAACAATGTATGCTGCTAAAAGATGGGGGAATGTTTCGACTTACCGAAGATTTGATTAGAATTTGGTACGACAGAGAGAAACAACTGATGGTAGAGGTTTCACCTTTGGTAATGCATTTAAGTGATAATGAATCAAGTTCCGAGGATGATTCCGATTGAGTTTGTTAAATTTTTACTGGACATTATACGAACGATTCTTATGGCAAACTTAATCGCATGGTTTGTAGCCATTTATAAAACAATTCAAACTTATGTGACACAATATTGTTGTGTTATATTTATTGAGAAGGCTTTAGTTTATGAATTTATTGAATAAAAATACAATTAGCTATAGCCGTGTGCGTTACTTATTGCCTAACCTTCGTGTAACACTAAAAACAAACCCCGTTTACACTTACTTGCATAAGGCAACTCTGGTTTACACAACGCAACATCTCCTTCTTAAGTATGTATACATTCACAACTAATAAAACTTAAAATCCTTTAAATAGGTAGCTCTATCGACTAAAGGACCAGTTCTAGTGCATTGTCTTCTTATAATAGCATTGTTACTATTATTAGCTTTACTTTGGTCTCTATTAGTTGACAGATCATCTTCACAATGATGATCTAAATCACTATATATAGGCATATTCACAGATGGTTTCAAATCATAAGTATTCCCTCTAAAAATTCTATTGTTACAATTTTTTACAATAAAAGATCTTGGATATTTAGTTCTACACACAATTTTACCGAATACAAATATTTCCTTTACAAAGCAATGTACTTTGATTCGGAGCAAATCTAATATCACAACGATTTGCACATTTGTCAATTTATGCTTTGTTTGATATTTCATAATGTATTGTTCAATTTCATTAACTTTGACCACAATGTGTCTTTAAACATTGGCTTATTCTTAACTCCCCCATGTGCTTATAGTATTACATTCGTTTTATTTACATTTTTACTAAAACTTAATTTGTTAAATATATTAAAAGGTAGTATGTTAACTTTTTAACCCGTATCAAGCTTAAATTCTATGACATTTAGATTTTCAAGACAAATTTTATGCAACGACATGGTAGAAACAGTACTAATAGTTTTTACTACAGACGTATAAAAATGATCAAATTCTTAATCTCCTATTGATTCCTAGAGTAGAAATTGTATCTTTCGTAGATAATGTTCTTTCTTGGTTTGATGTACTCTTCAAATGCTTGTATTATTTTCTTAACATCCTTCTCATCATTTGCATCCAAGATAAAGGTATTGTACAACTCTAATCCCTCTTCAACCACAAAATTTAAAAGGAGTGCTGCCTTCATCTGGTTTACACAACAGTTTAGTTAAAACCACGTTTAAAAAATAGTCAATTATTTCTTGATTATGTACCGCAATTTATCTGTAGTAATCATTTAATTTTTTGGACATCAATATATCAATATAATAGTAAAATAATACCGACCTTGAATTGCTATCTTTGCTTCCTACAGAAAAATATCTGGAAATTTGTAGGAAAACCCATTCAACGCAACGCTTGTTTGGATTTAGCGCGCTAACCTATCCCCATGTGCTACATCACACTATTTGCCCGCATTGTTTTGTAACACAATCGTAAAATATACTTTAACTTTTTGTGTCAGTAAACTAATTCATGACGAATTATTCAGCAAATGAGTACAGTGAATCAAAAATCATTCTTATTTCTACAACTTTAAAATTAGTTAGATTATGTACAGGTTTTGTTTACTTTTGTGAATTAATCTAGAGGGTGATTTGGCTAACAATTCTTAATCTCACTTCAGACGAATTATGCAATCCCAAAGATCCCTCGGATGTACTGTATATGTTCAACTGCTTTCCATTGAACCCAAAATCAGCAATTAGAGAATGCTGTTCAACATGAACAACCAACAGAAGAATGTAATGTGTGAAAGTGTACAAACCATGTAACGTGTAAAAATCGATTCTATAAATTTTCTCTGATTATTACTGTTTGGTAAAACCAAACAGCTTGAATAGTTAGAATTGTTATTTAATCCGATTTACTCGTTACTTATTTCTCTACCAAAATGATCTAAATTTTCTGTATTTACTGCCTTGACCATTTATTCTAATTGATTAAATTATTTCGTTGTCGTATGTATATTTCTGGTTTTATAAAAGTTATTGGTGCCATCTATAAGTGGGTTCTGTTTAGCTGTAAATTCTTAAATTTTATAGGTATCTGTCACTTTGCTAAATCATGGTGATGCCGTTGAATAATTATATATTACTAAACATACTTTATTGAAATACATCTGTTTAACATTTTTTATAAATTTGATAAAAAATTTTGTTGAATGCCTTGCTCCTATGGTTTGGTTTCTTAAGAGCCATTTTGTGCGGTGTAAAATATATTTAGAAAATTTCTCTGGTTGCTGTTCTTCTGGGTGTAAATCACGATTTACAGAGGAGAATTTTTTTCAAAAAAATTAGCTCTTCATTTGGTGATATAGCAAATTTACTATTGTGGCGGATGTAAAAAATATGTTACACACACATGGCCTAAATTAATAGAATTATATTTAACCAGTTCGTGGTAAATTATTACATATAGCTCGTCTTCGATCAATAGCGGTAAAACAACGTTATAGGAATAAATTGCTATTATATATCTTATCTTATTTCTAGCTTTTTCTTCTTCTTCGTTGTCTTGTCTTTATTGTTGTGTTGAGATTATACGATATGTACCTTTCGTCTTACTTTTCGATTTGCTACGATGTGCTTGCAGACTGTTCTTAAGTGATTACTGGTAGCTGTACTGCAATTACGAGAATGAAATTTAAACGATATTAACTACTGCAGTACTCGTCGATCAAAAGGTTTGATTATTCTATTACGTACGAATAAACATTGTATTGGTGAATTTACTTTGGAACCTATCATCGGTTACACGCTGCCTTCCGCAGGGATAGCTACAATATCTACACAAAAGTGCCTTTAAATTCACCATATTACAAAAAAATAGTGCATTGTTTACCTTTATTACAACTTCGGTGTCATCTTGATAGCCGAATTCATTTAAGTTTCGTAAAGATTTCACTAATATAAAACTGTTATCAGTTGATTCAATCATTAACTAATACGTTGTGCACTTAATTTAACCAAATTCAGAGTGATTATCACTGAAGTTTTACATAAAACGCCCAGTGATGAGTTAACTTTAACTTCCATCTTTTATATTATCGTATTTACAATTAACTACTATTTAGGCTATCGTGCGCAGTAGCAGTAACCCAAAGCATAAATTGTATATACCAGTTGTCTATGTCGTATTATTGATACTATATTTGTTAGCTTTAAGTACAAAGTTTCTGTTATTGGGGACAAGAATGTTCAGATCACTGATCTCTAATTGGAAATTGATCAGTCATTCGTATGTGCATGTTAGTATATGAACTGAACAAGCTTCTCAGATTATCTATATACTTGAATTTGCTATTGTTAAGTGGGGTTTGTGTTTGGATATTGAGAGACGAAAAGCAAGTTGGAGTGTTACCTTTCTAACGTAACCTATTGCGGTTATATATGTACAGATAAATTTTCCTTTTCAGGGTTACGTTTTATGAAAGAGAGGGGCATTACATTCTTTTATTAAATTAGCTAACTTGATTAAAGTCGAGTTTATCACCCGTAAAATCTCATGACTTGCCCTCGTCACTAATCATTTTGAAAATATATGTTAATTACGAAACTTTATTGTTTCACGTTGTGATAGTCAGATAAGGCTACACTACTTATCTTTGGGGTTGGGGTAAAACTGCATGGACTGTTATTATTATATATAGATATTAAAATTTACAAAAGATATTTATAGTTGTCAGGGTATTTTGAACACCCTGTATACGTAGTGCGTAATTTTGTTTGTAGTCTTATGCATTTAGTTAGATTCCGTATCTACATTTTTTTTGTGTCAAGTTTAGTTTTATAGTGAATTTGTTTTAACGTGTGTAACGACCTTTAGGGATGGTAGGTGTGTGGTGAGCTTTAGATTCTTAGTTTGTGAATTATTTTTTTGTAATTTAGGTTGTTTTCCTTATTATTTCTCGTTTATAGAAGTTTGGTTAACGCTTATTTGTAAATAGTTGTCTATAAGTTTAATTAAGGTTTATTTCGTTTGATTTCCGTAAGATATAATAGAAAATTAAGTAATTTAAATAGATAGTGTGGAATTATCGGCGTATGATGTCATGGTAGTGACATAAAGACGCTTAAGTATAGTTGTCCAGTTTATTATTAGGTATTTTGGTTTTGATTCATAGAGATTGCATGTGGGCCTTATTGTTCGTACTTTAAGGTAAACATACAGAGGCTGTACAGGATACTTGTGCTGATGTTGAGTTTTTAAGAATTTACCGAGTCCTTACGGACGAGAACGAAATTTAGGTATTGGGGTACTAAATTTTCCCTTCCGTTTTTTAATTGGTGGAATTAATTAGATAAGATTTTTATGAGTAGTGGGATGCAAATTCAAAGATGGATTTTGTTAATAATTTTGGGAGTCTAAGACAGATCACGCTTTCGAGTAGTTGTACGTTGCCGCTTGTGTTACGCTTTAAGGGGTGGTTTAGAACGTTGATATTTTGGGACCTTGTGGTGTTTAACGAACGTACTTTTTGTGTAGTAAGGGTAGTTTAACTATCCCTGAAGATAACCTGTGACAAAGGGGTTTATTAAAATTGTTCACCACCAAAGGATTATACCTAGTGCCGATTTCGAGTTTACGTAACATTACCTGGAGGACATCTTCGTGTTTTCTTAGTGCGTCGATGGACTTCTTGGTTTATATCGCCTTTGCGGATTTACTTAAAATCATCGTTCTTGAGTGCCACTTAATTATCGTATGAAGCGTGTGTAAAGTTAAAGAAACTTTCGCATATAGATATTAAAATTTATAGTTATTTAAACAAATTAATAAGGATTGTTAGTGGAAAATTAAAATTATTTAAAGGAACTTTAAAAGCTAAAAGTTATCAAACAATTTTGAACACTCACATTAACCTTTTAACGAGATTATATTAAGAAATTGTTCGTGTATAACAGAATATCAGTCAACATTTTATCATCATTTTGCCGGACCAGGGAGTTTCCATTCCCGTTATAACCGATCACCTGGTCGTATCTATCGTTGTAACACAGAGGAGGTGCTAGCTAGACCCTGTAAGGTAATATAACAGTGGGTTTATATTGAAAATTTTGTGTGTCTCGAATTATTTTATTTGTTGATGAAGGTTGGAAAGCGGAGTTGTGTATCGTTTTTTTTGTTAACGTAAGTTGTTGTTTTAAATTTAATTATTGGAATTAATTATAGTTTTAACGCTCCGCCTTCACACTTTTTTTCTATTTTTGATTTTATTAGTAAAGGGCAATTGACCCTATTGTAGTGTGGGTATTTATCCACGGTTTATTTATATTTAGGTTTACGATTTAGTACGGCGTAAGCAGATTCTGATCAGACATCCTGTCGCCTAATAAGTTTGTAGTTTTTTTTGTCATACCATTTATCGTATGTTTATATTTATCCTTATTTTATTTTATTATAGCTTTGTTTTGTTTTATAAATGTGTTTTGTATTCTGTGGAAACCCTTCTGTGTTGCATACCAGTTTTTTTTGCAAATTTACCGATAATTTAAGTTATAACGTAACGAAGTTAGTTTTTTTTTTTTGTTGAGTAATAACGTAATTTTTTTTTTTTTATTGAGTAATAACGTTCTTAATATTTAGTGTTTTATTTGATTTTTTTGTTTTATTTTGATTATTAGTTAACGTCAAATTATTTACACTGAGGTGTAGTAACGTAATTTTATTAAGTGTTGATCACGCTTTTATTTGACAAGCGTGAGTGTTTTGAAGCCCTATTTCAGGTTATTTGTGAGTTGCTGAGCACACCTGAGATTGATTACGAATAGGTAAGCGCATGTTTTTGGATGTTTAGACACGCTATGTACTCGTAATTTTGGCACGACAACCCTTATTTTTGTCTATCAAATATCCTGGCGCCCTTAACCGAACCGATTTTGACTTCATCCCTATTTTGACTGACGTACGATTTATTATTCTGGATTGCAAAATTATTAACATCAATCCACGATCCGCACGCTGACTAGTCGAGGCAAAAGGCCAATTTATCTGTAATCCCGTTCTACCACCCGTTTATACCGTTACAGGTAAAGTTGGCGCCAACGTGGCATTTTAGGGTGTGTTTTTTTCGTAGATTTCTTTTTTTTGTAACATCTTAGGATAGTATTTCATTATTTTCGCTTCAGAATTATTTTGTTGTTTAATTAAGTTTTTTTTTATATACGTATCGAAAGATTAAATATGGGTTATAAAATTAATGTAGATAGGCTTACACCTAGTGAGGTAAGATATGAGATAGCGGTTAGAGGTGGTGATCTATCGTTAGGGGTAACTGCGCTACGTGCATTGTTACGGAATATTTTAAGTGAGGAAAGTAGTGGTAAAATTTCATCACGTCCCGATTATCCTTTCGATTTTGAAACAGATAAGAGTGCTATTGAGGAAACGAAATTGGAATTAGAAAAGTTATTAGAGGAGGTCAAAATTAATCCGTCCACAAAAATTTTAACGACCATAGAAACCAAGCTCAAATATTTGTTAGGTAGAGTTAATAATTCAATTCCGAAAACCGATATCGATGTTAAGATTAAAGAAAGTTTGTTTGTTGAAATTGAGTAGCTCATCTACGTACGAAATTTTGGATAAACGAGTAGTTTCAAAAAGTTCACTTTTGGAAATAGTAAGCAGTGTTTCGAATAATGACGATCAAAATTCAAAAACAGATATTTCAGTACCGATTAGTAATTTAAATTTAAGTACATCACCTGTTAGGAATGTATGTAAAAAGTACACCGGTTTGCAAATGGAATTTATCATTTTCGGGAGATACTAAATCTTTATCGCTAAGTGCTTTTTTGGAACGGATTTCAGAATTACAGATTTCACGTAGAGTAGATGATGCGCAATTATTTTCGGAATGTTTAGATTTGTTTACGGGTAACGCTTTGATTTACGTTCGTTCCGTTAGAAGGGCAGTTAGGACTTGGAGTGAGTTGGTGGAATTATTGAAAATTCAATTCCAGCCAATAGATTATGACGATAGATTATTAGATGAGATTAAGCGTCGTACTCAGGGTACGGACGAGCCTATGGGAATTTATATCGCTGTTATGCGGACTTTATTTTCGCGTTTAAACGAAACTTTGTCGGAGGATAAGCAATTACGTATTTTGCGGAAAAATATCGCGCCTTCTTATCAGACACAATTGGGTTTAACGGAGGTTAGCTCGATTAACGAATTCATTAAGTGTGGAAGACTTATCGAAGAAAGAGTTCAAGCGATGAATAGTTATGTACCGCCTAGTCGGAAACGCTCCGACCTAGAAGTAGATTTAGCGTACGTGGGAGAAACCCCACCGATTGTCACGATCAAGAATAAGGAAGTACCGATACAGGAAGTGAAGATAACGCCGAGTAGAGTTGAGGGTAGATCATGTTGGAATTGTCAGAAGACCGGACATCTGGCGTCGCGTTGTAAGGATACCATTAGAAATCGTTATTGTTATCGTTGTGGAAAGAAGGATTTTACAGTGAAGAATTGTCCTAAGTGTTCGAATTCGGGAAACGGATTACGGAAATAATAAAGAGCCGCGTATTGTCTTCTAGAATTTTTGTTAAGTCGGCAGTGTATTATAATTCATTAAGAGCTAGGGATGACGCGAAATTTTTAAAGACTAAAGTTGTTTTGGATTACGTTTTTGATTCTAAAGATTCAGATGAAAGACCATTTGTGAACGTTAAAATTTACAGACAAGAGTTATTAGGTTTATTGGATAGTGGGTCAACGAAGACCATATTAGGAGAAAAAGGTTGGAAGAAATTAAGTCATTTGGGTGTTAAATTAGATAAACGATTTACGTCAACGTGTGTTGTAGCAAACGGTCAGTCAGTTAGGAGTATAGGTACCGCGACTGTACCTATCGAAATTAAAGGAAAGGCTGTCATTATCAGTGTTCTTGTCGTACCGGATATACCGCATCATCTTATTTTGGGAGTAGATTTTTGGAAACAAACTAACATCATACCGGATTTACGTAAAGGTGAATGGAGATTTGAAAATTTGGAGACAATTGAAGCTTTAGAGAATGGAGAGCATGGAATACAATCCCGATTAGACTTGAGTAGCGACCAATTACAGAAATTAGACCAGTTGGTTACCAATTATTTCACGTCTATCGAAGGTAAAGAAATTGGATGTACTTCTTTAGTTCAACACCATATTAAGACCAATAGTGAACCGATTAAGCAACGTTATTATCGCGTATCGCCCTTTATACAACAACAGATTGATATCGAATTGGAGAAGATGCTGAAGTTGGATGTGGAAAAATCCACGAGCGCGTGGTCCAGTCCGATTTTATTAGTGAAGAAGAAAGATAATAGTTACCGATTTTGTGTCGACTTTCGAAAAGTGAATAAAGTTACCGAGAAGGACGCGTATCCGTTACCTTACGTGTCGTCAATTTTGGACAGACTTCGTGACGCAAAATTTATTTCGTCTTTGGACATCAAGTCCGCGTATTGGCAGATACCAATGGCGGAAGATTCTAAGCAATATACAGCTTTTACCGAGCCCAACAGGGGATTATTTCAGTTTAAACGACTACCGTTCGGTTTGGCTAACGCACCAGCCAGTTGGCAACGATTTATTGACCGAGTTTTGGGACCGGAATTAGAACCTTATGTTTTCGTTTATCTTGATGATACGATTATTTGTACACCTACATATGAGAAACACCTAGAAGTTCTACAAGAAATTTTTCGTCGATTTACGGAGGCAGGAATAACGTTAGGCAGGGACAAATGTACCTTTTGTCAATCGGAGTAACGATATTTAGATTACGTAATTAACGCGGATGGGTTATCGGTAGATCCGGATAAAGTTAGCGCCATTTTAAAGATACCGACACCTAAGAGTGCTACGGAAGTAAATCGAGTTATCGGAATAGCTAGTTGGTACCGTCGTTTTATTCAAAATTTTTCTACGATTATAGCGCCTTTAACGAAATTATTAAAGAAATTTGCAAAATTTGTTTGGGATGAAGATTGTGAGAAAGCTTTCGGAATTATTAAGGATTGTTTAGTTACCGCACCTATTTTATCGTGTCCAGATTTTTCGCTACCATTTACTGTGCAAACTGACACTTCGGATTATGGCATTGGATCAGTAATAACGCAGACCATTGATGGTGAAGAAAGAGTTATTTGTTATAACAGCAGATCGTTGACGAAGAACGAAAGAAAGTTTTCGACTACCGAAAAAGAGTGTTTAGCAGTACTTTGGTCAGTAGAGAAATTACGTCCATATTTGGAGGGAGCAGAATTTACGGTTATTACCGATCACGCATCGTTAGTTTGGCTACATAATTTAAAGGAACCTACCGGTCGATTAGCGCGTTGGGCTATACGCCTTCAGCAGTATAGTTTCGAAATTATTCATCGTAAAGGAAAGGATCATGTCGTACCGGATACATTATCGCGTTCCGTACCAGTTATTGGCGCACTTGAAGTGACAAGTAAACCCGATATTGACTTACCAGACGAGACTATAGTAGGAGACGAAGAAAAGGAAGTAGAAGATGTAAAAGATGACGATAAGTGGTTGACACGGATGAAGAAGAATGTTAAGGCAAGACCTATCGCGTACCCGCAATGGCGGATAGAAAATGGAAAGTTATTGAAACATGCGAAGTGTAGTTATCCGAAGTTAAGAAACGATGAGGAACAGTGGAGAGTTGTAGTGCCGAAGGGAGAACGATCCCAGATATTATCGCGGTGTCATGATGACCCTAGAGCAGGACATGCAGGAATTTTTAAGACTTATGAAAGAATTTCACGACAGTATTATTGGCCAAAATTAAAGGCAGATGTAGTACGTTATGTTCGACATTGTGAGACTTGTATTAGACATAAACCGGAACAGAAGAAATCGGCCGGCCTTATGGCAAAACATCCCGTTATCGACAAGCCCTGGCAAATGATTGCCACGGATATTGTAGGACCGTTACCGAGATCATCTCGAGGTTATTCATATGTTTTAGTAGTTGCCGATTATTTTTCGAAATTTGTACTTTTCTTCCCGTTACGTGCCGCTACCGCTGCGAGTGTAGTTAAGAATATCGAAGAGAATGTTTTTCTTATGTTTGGAGTACCGTTATACGTTTTGTGTGACAATGGATCACAATTTAGTAGTAAAGAATTTCAGAAAATGATTACGTCTTATAACGCCAAAATTATATTTAACGCAAACTACCATCCTCAGGCTAATCCATCAGAACGTGTTAATAGAGTTATGAAGACAATGCTAGCGTCGTATATCGAAGATAATCAACGTAATTGGGATAAGTATTTAGCGCAAGTTGCCTGTGCCATTCGCACAGCAACTCATGAAGTTACCGGCCTGACGCCTTATTTCGCGAACTTTGGGAGAGAAATGATCATAGACGGATCACAGCAGGGTATACCGACGAACAGTACCGATCTAGATAATGTAAATTTTGCCGACAGAACACCGTTGTTAGAAAGAAGTGAAATTTTTCGCGCTGTTTATAACGATATTAAGAAAAGACTTAATGCCGCGTATATTAAGAGTAAACAAAATTATGATTTACGTAGACGTTTAGCAAATTTTGAGGTAGGAGATACCGTGTGGCGGAAAAATTATGTTTTATCGGACGCATCTCGTTATTTTGCAGCTAAGTTAGCGCCAAAATTTATCGGTCCATTTTATATTAAGAGAAAGGTTTCGTATCAGACTTACGAACTGTCTGATGCTTCAGGAATATCGAAGGCAGTGTGGAATGCTAAAGATCTTAAGCCAAATCCTAATGTCGATTAAGTCCTCTTGGACGTTTTCTCTGTGTAGGGACGGAGTAAGAATTTTCCTACAGCAGATGCCACTGCTTGTCGTAAGAGGCGACTAATCAAGTAGGCGTAGCGAGTTTGGTTGGAGGTGTTACGATTTTGGGTCTTGCGTATACGGTTGTGGAATAACGGAAAGCGGGGATCTTGTGAACCGTGGCCTGGCCTCTTCCGTATGCTCTCGACGCGGAGTTTCAGTGCACCAGCCAAACGCGTGTACAAAACATCGTTGGTGTCGCGTGGAGTAGTTTGTGGGAGTTAACGCTTGTAGTTAGTGTTAGTTTTGTTTTTGTTCCTGGCGTAGGTTGCCTGTAGAGTTAAGTTGTTTTTCGGATATATTTTCCGAAGGAAAATATTTTTGTAAGGGGAGTGTCAGGGTATTTTGAACACCCTGTATACGTAGTGCGTAATTTTGTTTGTAGTCTTATGCATTTAGTTAGATTCCGTATCTACATTTTTTTTGTGTCAAGTTTAGTTTTATAGTGAATTTGTTTTAACGTGTGTAACGACCTTTAGGGATGGTAGGTGTGTGGTGAGCTTTAGATTCTTAGTTTGTGAATTATTTTTTTGTAATTTAGGTTGTTTTCCTTATTATTTCTCGTTTATAGAAGTTTGGTTAACGCTTATTTGTAAATAGTTGTCTATAAGTTTAATTAAGGTTTATTTCGTTTGATTTCCGTAAGATATAATAGAAAATTAAGTAATTTAAATAGATAGTGTGGAATTATCGGCGTATGATGTCATGGTAGCGACATGAAGACGCTTAAGTATAGTTGTCCAGTTTATTATTAAGTATTTTGGTTTTGATTCATAGAGATTGCATGTGGGCCTTATTGTTCGTACAGCCATACAGAGGCTGTACAGGATACTTGTGCTGATGTTGAGTTTTTAAGAATTTACCGAGTCCTTACGGACGAGAACGAAATTTAGGTATTGGGGTACTAAATTTTCCCCTTCCGTTTTTTTAATTGGTGGAATTAATGTAGATAAGATTTTTTATGAGTAGTGGGATGCAAATTCAAAGATGGATTTTTGTTAATAATTTTTGGGAGTCTAAGACAGATCACGCTTTCGAGTAGTTGTACGTTGCCGCTTGTGTTACGCTTTAAGGGGGTGGTTTAGAACGTTGATATTTTGGGACCTTGTGGTGTCTAACGAACGTACTTTTTTGTGTAGTAAGGGTAGTTTAACTATCCCTGAAGATAACCTGTGACAAAGGGATTTATTAAAATTGTTTACCACCATAGGGTTATACCTAGTGCCGGTTTCGAGTTTACGTAACATTACCTGGAGGACATCTTCGTGTTTTCTTAGTGCGTCGATGGACTTCTTGGTTTATATCGCCTTTGCGGATTTACTTAAAATCATCGTTCTTGAGTGCCACTTAATTATCGTATGAAGCGTGTGTAAAGTTAAAGAAACTTTCGCTATATAGATATTAAAATTTATAGTTATTTAAACAAATTAATAAGGATTGTTAGTGGAAAATTAAAATTATTTAAAGGAACCTTAAAAGCTAAAAGTTATCAAACAATTTTGAACACTCACATTAACCTTTTAACGAGATTAAATTAAGAAATTGTTCGTGTATAACAGAATATCAGTCAACATTTTATCATCATTTTGCCGGACCAGGGAGTTTCCATTCCCGTTATAACCGATCACCTGGGTCGTATCTATCGTTGTAACACAGAGGAGGTGCTAGCTAGACCCTGTAAGGTAATATAACAATGGGCTTTATATTGAAAATTTTGAAGATTTTTGTGTGTCTCGAATTATTTTATTTGTTAATGAAGGTTGGAAAGCGGAGTTGTGTATCGTTTTTTTTGTTAACGTAAGTTGTTGTTTTAAATTTAATTATTGGAATTAATTATAGTTTTAACGCTCCGCCTTCACACTTTTTTTTTCTATTTTTGATTTTATTAGTAAAGGGCAATCGACCCTATTGTAGTGTGGGTATTTTATCCACGGTTTATTTATATTTAGGTTTACGATTTAGTACGGCGTAAGCAGATTCTGATCAGACATCCTGTCGCCTAATAAGCCTTTGTAGTTTTTTTGTCCATACACTTTATCGTATGTTTATATTTATCCTTATTTTATTTTATTATAGCTTTGTTTTGTTTTATAAATGTGTTTTGTATTCTGTGGAAATCCTTCTGTGTTGCATACCAGTTTTTTTTGCAAATTTACCGATAATTTAAGTTATAACGTAACGAAGTTAGTTTTTTTTCTTTGTTGTTGAGTAATAACGTAACTTTTTTTGTTTCTATTTTTGAGTAATAACGTTCTTAATATTTAGTGTTTTATTTGATTTTTTTTTGTTTTGTTTTGATTATTAGTTAACGTCAAATTATTTACACTGAGGTGTAGTAACGTAATTTTATTAAGTGTTGATCACGCTTTTATTTGACTAGCGTGCAGTGCTTTTGAAGCCCTATTTCAGGTTATTTTGCCTGAGTTGCTGTGCGACACCTGAGATTGATTACGAATAGGTAAGCGCATGTTTTTGGATGTTTAGACACGCTATGTACTCGTAATCTTGGCACGACAACCCTTATTTTTGTCTATCAAATATCCTGGCGCCCTTAACCGAACCGATTTTGACTTCATCCCCTATTTTGACTGACGTACGATTTATTATTCTGGATGTGCAAAATTATTAACATCAATCCACGATCCGCACGCTGACTAGTCGAGGCAAAAAGGGGCCAATTTATCTGTAATCCCGTTCTACCACCCGTTTATACCGTTACATAGTACATTTATAAATAAGTTTGTGCTTGTTAAGGGAATTGTCGTTTATCTGTTTTTCCTGTTTCTTCCCTGGTTCAAGCTTCACAGGGACTCTCTTCCAAGAACTAATTATTTATCTTTGCTTTCCTTAAAGTTTGTGGCATCTATTTCTTGTCTGTTCTTCTTATCTTTCTGCCGACAATTTCGTTCTCGCTTTATAATTAGCTTAATGATCTATTTACTCATTATCAACACTTCAAAGCACCCACGCTATTCGAGTGTTTTGCAGTCTCAGGACCGTTTGGCTGAGTTACTGATCGAGGTAACTAATTCCTCTCCATTTTATGTGACGTGGTTGGTTAGACACGTGGCAACATTTTATATATCGTTTAAAGAATATGCTAAAATGAATGACGAAATATGTCATAAGCTAAATTAATACAATCGCTTGAAACTGTCGCAATACATTAATTTATTAACCGTTATTTCTTTTTTATGCTCGCTATAGCAACTTTGATTGATCATTTCACTTTAGTTCTAAATTCCATTAGATAAATTACAATATTGATAGTTAAATAGGGAACTCATTTTCCGGTGCAGTGCATACAACAATATTGGAGGTCGACACACTAAAGAAATTATTTGTAGTATTTTAAAGAGAACCTTCAGCAATGAATTATGGGTGCGATGCTCTTGGCTTGGCTAACGCAATAATTCCAAAATAAGTGACATAAATTACAAAATGAATTAATAATGCTTACTATTGAACTAAACAAGCAATTCCAAATGGTTTGATGAAGTGATAAGGTATTACTTTTATTTCCAGAAATATTAATATTAATATTAAGAGAAACAAAATTAAAACTATTGTAAGTGAATGGTTTCGTTTAAGCAAACTAAGATTTGAAAGAAACTTTGTAATTGGTTTATAGTAATAAATAGTATATTACCTTATACGGAGCTAAAGTGATACTTTTTGTCGAATCTCTAAGCTTGACAGACGACGAGCGTAACTGATGTTGGCAATTAGAGATAAGACAAAAAAAGTTACTTTAGCTCCACATCAAAAATGCTATTTTTTCATCAAACCTAACCTAGGTCCAGTTATTTTTAAGACAAATTGTTCACGAAACGAGGGTCTACCATTAACCTTGTATAGATTGCTTTGCAAAACATTAGACGTGCGTAGCTATGGATTCCGCAAATTAAAACACTAATGTAAGTTAAAAAATTAGGAGAAACCGGAAGCGTTTTCGAAATTTGTAAGTATTTTTTTGCAATTAGATTAGTGTTTATAATTATTTGGGGATATTTAGTAGTTTTCGTCATGTCCTACTCCGAAATGCCATGTACGCCTCCAGAAACCAGTGCAGCAGCCAAAGAAGCGATCTCCGATCTGCTCCCAACCAAGTTGTGCTGTATTTATACAGCATTTATGTAGCCCTCCCTCCCTCCATCCCTCCCTCGATGATGATGAGATTGACTTAATACAACAACCCCGTACTTTGCTGGCACGAGAACGAGATTGAATATCTTGTATTCTACCCCAGTCCCCAAGGCCTACAGCATGTAGACACCTGCGCTTGTTTTTCATTTTAATTATAACCAAATTATATCGGCCCATTCCATATAATCAATATAACTTAGTAAGCATGTTACGTGTTTAAACGGGGAACTGGAAGAAAAAGGAAGAAGGACAGGTATCTCTGCTCATTCACAGCTAGTGAGCACACCGAACTAGCTCAAAAGTGTCGGTTAGGGCGGGGTGAGAGAAGAAAGGATGTTAAGTATGCCGGCGCCAAGATCCGCTCCCCTAGATAGAGCTAAGGTTCACCGCTACCCCGACTCTTGGACAGTGGTGCAGAATGGAATGAGCAAGGAGATTGTAGGAAAAGGAACACTGCTGTAGTGAGAAATAAACCATTATATATTTTATTTTTCAACATAAAGAAAAAACTAAATAATGTAATGTAATGTAACTAAATAATGGAGGGTGGGGATCCAATTAATCCACCACAAAAAAAATATGTGTAAATAACCTAAATAAAAAAAAAATAGTGAATACCGTTCGCAAGCCTATATAATATATTTTGACGCCTTTACAAAGCGTAAATTATTACCAAATAATTAAAAAAGAAACAAACAACTTGCGGTGGTTTACACAAAAGAAATAAATTTTTATAGTGAGTACTAATTTTATAGCTCAGAAAGAATTTTATCTTTTAAACAATAATGAATCCAATATCATGGGAATTTAATAAATGCATAAATTTCAAGAAAGAAAGAGAGAAAAAGAAGATTAATAATTAATGTCCACACCAATGCAATACAAACATATGTTCATATAATGATTAGTTAAGCTACTTTTACGCATCGCAATTAAAGTGTTGCTGCACAACACAAAAATGGCAGCCAAAATAGGTGCAGTTAAATGTTACTATTATAATTACAAAATAAAATGAGGGAAGTAAATAATGGTAAAAGAACAGGTAATGAAGGTCACGTGGTTGTGAAGTGAAAGATTAAGGATACAGTAATAAGGATATAGTGATAACAGATATACAAATATAAGTTAAGATGTTATAACAGACTAATTGGTTTAATTATTTTTAGCAGGTGCACTTTAGCATTACTTATCTAAAGATTTACACAATAATTATTCAGTTAAATCTCATGTGATAATAGAAAAATGAATGATCTAACCTTTATATAGGCAAGTAGTAATTCTGTTCAGTCGATGCAGAAGTTGTCACGATCCGGTTTGATTTTAGTTACGATTCCAAAGTTAATCCAGAAGTTAAAGTAGAAGGTACTTCCTTGAAATTAAAGTAGAAGGTACTTCCTTGAAATTAAAGTAGAAGCTACTTCGTTGAAATTAAAAGGACCAGGTAATTCGTTGAAGCTAAAAGGAGAAGGTAATTAACATTATGTAAGTAAATAATCTTTATTCGTTACCCCTTAGATGGAACGGGCCAAGTGAGAAGCTATCGAAGTGCTTTCCTTTCTTTACGAAAGCATCAATAATTCGTGTTTTGATTAAAACGTCTTCAAACGCTAGGAAAGAAGTCAATTATTACTAACAAATTAGAGAAATTCATCTGTAACTTACTCGATCTTGCCGAAGAAAATTTTTCTAAAACCGCAAGTAAGCGAGCAACAAAACTTGCAGATAATAATTAGAAAAGCACCAATTGTTTTATTGCAAATTATGCTTCTTGAAGATATATCCGATTATTTATATCGTATACTAGTATATAGAAATTTTCAAGAAGACATCAAAAATTTTCAGCTTGGCAAAATGGACGCCACAGGAAAGAAAGAAGACATAATTTTTATGTTAAAGTTGTATTATTCAAAATCTCTTATCAATATTTTATCTATATCATTAAATGCCCAAAAATTATAAATTGTGATTTCTCCACTAACGCCATCTAGAGAGGACTTCTAAAAGCTTGTAATATAGTTCACCTTAATTACCTATATTTTAGGATACGTCACTAGAGGAAGTAACAATGTAGATTTTAAATGAAATATTTAAATGTGAATTTATAACGTTTGAATAACCAAAGGTACGAAAATTTATATTAGACTAGTAGTAACATTATTTGGAAATATTATGTGGTTCAAGTTATGAACAGAAACAACGTAAGCATTTCTAGAAAGAAGGTTTGAGTAAACATGTACAACTTGTACAGAAATTTATTGTAAAGTAACCTAAATAAACAAAACCCCAAATTATTTCGTTACAAGCACTTGGCAATGTTCGGATAGGAACGGTTCTCTTTGGTGCTTGAGGTGTGGAGGTCGCCGAAACAGTCTTCACCTATATGAACTTGGCTACTCCAAGGTCAACTCCAAGAGCAGGCTCAAGGTCAACTCCAATGCCTAGGCCGCACGAGAACGGAAGAAGATTTGCTTCAATTTTTATTAATAATCTTGTTTTCCCAACGGGCGTTCGACCCTGTTTATAAGTCTAAAACCCTTTTTTGACAGGTGTTTCCATTAAGAGAGATATGTCCGCTATGTGAGATCTTGTATGTAAAATAGAAACCTAATTTCATGTTTAGTAGGGGCACTCTGTCATCATCCTAGCTTAAATACCAGATTAAAAGATCTGCAGTCACCGATATATTCTACCTTTCAATATCAAAAACGAGATTTGTTTTCTAAAATGTGAACATCGAAAATTGACAATGAATGTCGCTCTATTTACCTTTTTTTTTCTAATATAAAAAAATGATCCTATTGTTTCCTTGTAAATATCTACCAACGCCAGCCAGCACGTGTTAAAAATCGTGCAATAACCATAACAGTTATAAATCTTGATGTATATCTATGATACTACTTAATTACTTAACTAACCATTTTATTTCAAAGTATTTTACGTATTGTAAGCATTGTGTATACTGTTGAAGGTTGGCTTTACTTTACATTCTCAAAGTGAAAATCATTTTAAAGCGAGCGTGTAAATAATAATCATATAAGCAGGCAAGGTCGCACTAACGATGCTACAGTTCATACGTGGGATAATTAGGTTTCTTTGCTATTCGAATATAATTTTAAGTTTAGCTATATTTGTTATTGTATTGTATTGTATATATAGGTGATTGAGCATTTTCAATAACGACTCACCTCGACTAATTTAAATGTAAAACATATTTTTATTATTGTATACAAAACGTGGCAATAGAGTTACACGCTAATTTGATGTTTTTTTGAAGACTGGTTTTTTCCACGCTGTAGGTTAAGTCTGGCTGTTATTTTGAATTGAGAGCTGGATCTGCAAGATGTAAGTTAAATCTATTTTGTATTTTTAAATTGTCTTTGGTTTTAGCAAGCTGTAAGTTAAACCAATCAATATTTTTGAACTGTACGCTGGTTTTCCCAAGATATGTTATGACTTGATTGATTTAGTTGATTGATTCATTGAGATTGATCTGATTGTACAATTTGATCGAGCGTGATTTGTCTGAGATTAATTTGTGTGTTAGAGAAAGAGCTGAGAGAGACAAGAAAGACAAGAGAGAGAGGCGTTAGAGAAACCAAAGAGAGACGACACGATCAACTTCTATTACTATTTCAAATTTCCATTCATAACGGATCGAGGGACCTGTACTTTTAAAATATACCACTAGGTGGAATCACCTTTATTACACAAAATATTTATTATTCCATACACAACTAGATGGCGCTACCAAAAATTTAAGTTTCGCGCCAGGCGGGTACGACAAGAGGGCGCAGACCCAAACACAAGTTCCTATACCTATCTTACAAGTTAGCATTAGGACCCTCTTATTAGAGTACTATTTCCGGCCATGGGGCTACGGCAAAGGGGCGCCGACCCTAACACAAGTTCCGAAGACCTGTATTATGAGATAGTGTTAGGACCCCCTTATTAGAATTCAAACCCGCTGAACACATTTGGTTCTGACCTTGGCTAGTCTAAGATCAACTCCAAAGGCAGGCCCAGGATCAACTCCAATGACAAACTCCGAGGTCATCCTCAAGGTCAGATTACGCCATCGGAAATTCCCAAGGTCAAACCCGAGGTTAACCACGTGAGAGGCCTTGTGACGCCATCGGAAATCCCGAAGGTCAAAAATGAAAGTTGAGGCATCCTTCTACGACTAACGTCTTTTATTAATACTAGGCGTAGTTCAATACCATATACATTACATTTCTGTGACTTGTAATGCATCTGAAATACAAAATCCAAATAAGAGTAATGAATCAGTAATGTGTCATAAAATTCAACTGGAATAGAAACAACGTATTTCAAGAGCTGGTCTCAAATATATTATTCAAGGCGAAGTTTAAATAGATCAAGTTACTTCCTACTTTGCCACAATTAGGAATTCCAATTTTTCACCTCATCCTATACTTTAAGAAATTTAAGAAATTCTTTATTGTGTATAATACAATACAAATCTGTAATCAACACACAGAAGATTTGTATAAAATTTAACGTAATTGTTCAGGCTCAGGCAATTGGGCAGGCTAACAATATTTCTGATGTACAGTCAAAATGTCAGAGCTACAATTACATCCTGATGAATGATAAATTTCATAAAACGCTGGTGGAAATTGAAGAGATAGGTTTTGAAAATCAAACGCAGGTAAATGATTCTAATTTGCTTGAGATATACGAATTTGAATTGAACTTTTTTTAATTCCAAAAGGCCCAATAAAGCTTCTTGAATCACTTTAATTTCTACCCAGCAAACACCACTGTGATTGTTATGTAACTGTCACGTTATACAGTAAATGTATGTGTTATATTCCAAAATTACATTGCCTTTATGGTACTTTGAGATGTTAACTGCATTTTAGACCAACATGAATAAAACGGTAACATAAAGATGTTACAGAGCATAAATGTAACGTATATGTTGTAATGTTAAAAGAATATGTAAATGTTATGTAACAATTGGTAACACGTTATGCTAATGGCAATAAAACGTATAAAAATGTCTACTTCTTAATGATCACTTGCATATTTTATAAAATAGGTTGCATTATATTTAGAAATGAATGTTAATCTCTGAATATGAGGTTAAATTGCATTGAAGTAATCGAATTTGAAAATTTATGCAACAAGTAAATATTCTAAAGGTCATTAAATATGTAGTGATTATGTTTCTGAACTTGAATGTTGAAACAATAAATATAGTTTCAAACATTATAAAAGGCCAATAAAGATGATGTGATTAACTTTTTAAATAAATACAGCATCAACCCTACACATTTGTGCATTTATTCATATAAACCATGCTCATCTAAGGACGATTCAGGACTTTCAGTTCTTAAAACGACTGTCACACATGTTGCATGACCCAAACATACCTGAAATGGTTTTAATGATAATATACTTAATTCCTATGGCAATAAGTAGTTAACAGCAAAAGTATTATGAAGCACAGTAATTTTGATTCTCCAAACCAAAAAAATAATTGTTCAAAATTAATCTGTTTATTACTTTATAATACTAGTTGCGTTTTTACTAGTTTTTGATCTAAAGTGTGGTAGTAACTTAAATATCGCCATTGTTACTTTCAATCAAATATTCAAAAGAAATAAATTTGAATATTTCGAAAACATAAAATTGACATCGTTTTGTTTTTTATAAGAACGTTTCTTCAGCACAATTGAGATTGAAACAAGTAACATTACAACATCTACGTTATATTTATGCTCTGTAACATCTTTATGTTACCGTTTTATAATGAGTAAAATCAAACGTGTTTATAAATGTATAGTATGTTGCATAATAGGTAGCCTATTACGCACCAGTGCATTATTAAGGTCGCGAGCGGAGAAGCGAGCGAGTATCGTAACATAAACGAGCGGGTAATAACCATTATCACTCGAGTTATGATTATTAATTATAAATACCGGTTAAAAATGTTAAAATTATTAACACACAATACGGAAGAAAAGTTGTGGAAACTGAAGCAATCACTGTTTCTACCGGAGAAATTAACAAAATAACTGACAGATGAGAAGGTATACAATCTTCAAGCATGCTTTGAACAAATCGCAATCGTTTATGGGGGCAGCATAGGTAAGTTATTATTATTCTGCATTAAAAAATTAATAAATTGTGTTTGTAGGATAGCTTGATTCAACCATCACATCATCATTGCTACCTTATACTATTGTACATAAATTAAATTTTTTATTTTTATATTGTGTATAAAAATTATAATAAAAGAATATTTGTAACGTCTGAAGTTGTTTACTTACTTATAGGAGTTAATACATAAAATTGTGTAGGTAAAATAAAACATACGTCACCATAATTAAACGAATTTATTTATTCCATTGAAAAGAATTTAATATTAAAGGAGCTGGTCCATCTATATGAGATGATTTATTCCAATGCTTAATTCCGATAGTAATGAGGTAACTTATTCTATATTGCAAGCAAATTTTCAACGTTTAATTGTAACAGTTCATATATTATTACGCGTCGAATATTCTCAATCATCGCTTCAAAATCTAAGATTATATGATCCATCTAGAAAGTAATAATAATGAGTAAATAATTAAAATATGTCTACAGTATGCACTTCCTATCGCCAGCATAAATAATAAACTAATGTATGAGGGCTTGGAGGGATGCAACTAAGCTTTGTGCTCATTGTTATAGCGTCACACTTTGATTTAATTCGCCATAAATGGGGTAGTAACGCAGTTGAATAAGTAGTTAATTGAAATCGATCAGACGATATGGATGCTGAACAAAGCAAATGTGTAACGGATATGCCTGATATAGAAAATATATGGGATATCGTTGATAAAGCTGATTATTCATGGACTGATACACCCGAAGCGTCTAAAGGTAATTAGTATTGCACTATAGACATATTATCAATACCTTTGTTGCAGAGCGTTTATTATTAACGTGGGTGCTATTTTCCATAATTCTAAGTACTTGAAATCGGAAGTTGATTGAAGGGTAATGACTTTAAACCTGTAGTATAATTATTTTGGACGACATTTAGTGACATATGCTGCCTGCATATTGATATGGAAGAATGGCGCGAAATCTCGAACATTAAAACTGAGCATCTAATACGTCAACCTCTAAAATCTGAGGAATCCGGGAAAGCCATGTTTATAGGTTATGGTATAAAAATTGAATTGTTGTTTATTACCGACGAAGAAAAGCGAATCAGAATAAGCAGAGGAAACAGTTCAGTATTATTGTCCGAGCAGGCAATCAATTTATATTTTTCCGCTGTGGATGTGATAAATCAGAAGTTGAATTATATGAACTATTTTCGTGATTATTCGATTTATGAAGATTTTATAAATCAAGCAGCAGCGAATCTATATAATGAAGGTCTGAGTATTAATAGGTCATAGTTATAATATAAAATATTATTTATTATTAGTTCTTCCCACTAAAATTTATAAAAGATGTAACTTTGAGCGTTAATAGACCATACTGGTAAAGGATACGTAAAAATTAACGTATATATGTAAGCCAGTATTTTAATAATGATTGATAAAAGCTCTATCTAGTGGTACATTTTAAAAGTGGATTAGAGGTTGATCACAGCTATATCTAGTGGTATATTTTTTAAAAGTAGATCTAGGTTCCTGTAATTGTCATGGCGGGATAACTCGAAATTTGAAATAGGTTCTAATAAGGAGGGTCTGCATACTATTCTATACTACTGTTTATTATTGGCTGGAACTGATGTTTGCAGACGTGTACTTCCGGTTCCAGACGCCTACCTTCCGATTCCAGACGCCAGGCTTCTGGTATGTAGATTTTCTTACAAAAAATTTGTAACATGTGTGAAAATTAAAACGCATATTATGTAAAACTGTATTTTATTGATGATAATAATAATGCAATTCAATATACAATTTTATCCATCTTGATATGATAAAATAATGTATTACATTTTACGTACAATGGTAGTAAATGGTTCATACTCAATTAAAACATCATAGAAGATAACGCAATATGCCGAAGTATTGGCAAAGCCTGAAGATGCTTTGACTTCTAATTTCTAATCAATAGCTACATTATCAATATTCTTGTTTTGACGAGTGCAGTTAATTATAAATATCGTCTGCTCTTAAATTGTTTGTAACTAAGCATAGAACCTTGTGGCGAATTATAATATTGATTTCGAACGTTTAAATATTTTTTGTACCATCCACGTACTTGTTATCAGCGAAAACGATATTTTGCTGCTCACATGGATATCTTCTGTTATTAATATTTACTTTTATATTCGAGATATTTAAGTGATCGAACTTTGCTGTACTGGCTTCCCGAAAAGAACCATTAACCATTAAGGACGTTGAAAGCCAGTACTGCTCTTCACCGCCCGAACCATCGACGTTGAGGAGGGCAAGGATGGATATATCTATAAATCTTGAGCGTGAAACTCAACTTGTACCGGTGAAAGGCGGTCTTGGTGCTGTTTAACAATGTAAGAGGTTTGTTTTGTGGACTTCATCCTGCATGCGATAGACAAGTATTTTGATCAAACTCTTTAATGGTGTTGTTAATGCCAGGTAAACGTAGTTTGAATCACCTGGTCACCTAACATAAATCGAATCTCATCGAAGAGAAATAGGGGTGCATTGTTCGTAAGGTTATACTCTTTTTTTCTTCCCTAGGTGTCAGAGTAGCTGCAATGAATAACCGGGCTAATCTCGTTGAGTTGCTGTATGCGTTTGATGTGTACGGATGATAAGTTCAACGTTCGCAATCCACTCTCATATCCTCGTACCTGACCCCGGTGAATAAACTTTTTAGCGCTTCTTCCATATCGTCTTACTACTTCATAGCCGAGATATTGTAGAAGCTGAACGTTCGTCTTCGGTTAAAGATGTGCTCTCGTCTGCAGATAGAGACCTATTACCGAAAATCTTCAGGCCCTGCTTATGCAATTACTTTCTCGTTACCAAAGTCTACTAATCGACCTTCTTGATCAACCAATTTCAAGGTTAACGTACAAGTAAATAAATAACTGTATACGGCTCCTTGATTAATTTATAACCTGGTTCAACGAGTACATCAAGCTCGAAGATGATGCAACTGCTAACTGTTTCTGTATGCGCCTCCAATTAAATTATACTCCACATGTATATTTGTGGCATGAATTATTTGAACCTCTAAATCAGATTCTGCGCAGTCGAAGGGTCGACTAATGTAAATGGTTAGCTTATTAGAGGCACCACATGGTTTAAAATTTGAAAATGCATACGTTTACTCCAAGTCGCTTGAACAGCCAAAGTATAAATACTTAGAGCAAGTACTTAAGCCCATAAGAGGCATTAAGTATAATTCATTCAGCGACAAGGCTGATGTACTCATGTCGGAGGAGATCGATATGAATTCTACAATGATCTTCCGACATCTCGTGTCTCAATCAAGATATAATTCGCTATGATTTCAGTAGAGAACGACACTCGGGCGTGGACTCTCTATCTCTGTCAAATTTATTCGAAGGTTCCTAAGCAGTTGATTCGCGATAATGTGAATATGGTTGCGTTATTTAAACAGGGTTGCATAAATTTGAAGCGTGTATATGATGAGCATGTAGGTGCAGATATGACCGATCCATTTAAATCAATGTGCTCCCAATGCTGGCGGGCTAAATACGATTTCGTATGCATTGTAAAAGACTTTGATTACGGGAGCGGATTTGATTGCTATATCACCTCATTCAGTCACAATGGATCTTCGGGATAAGGTGGTTAAGCGGAAGTTAAAAATGTCGTTTGGCGGAAACTGCATATATACCTATAGTGGATCCTTTGAAGCAAATTGCTAACCTGGAAATTAAAGTAGAACCGGTGAAGTCCGAGTTCAAACAAGTACCTGCTGCAACGTTAACACCTACCACGTTCAATTTCAAACCTTCATTCGTTGAAACTAGTGTAGAACCCACACTTGCTACGTTTAGATCCCCTGCTGCACCGTCATTCGTCGAAACGGACGTTATTGCCGAAACAGATCCTGTTGAAAAGTGGGATGATGATCAGGTGGAACCAACTAATTTAACGCGATTACTCGATGACGCAGGCATTGCCGATAAATTCTTAGACCAATATAACCCTTTACCTCGGTACTATGTAGAATTACTAATCCGCGGAACCAAGAACAAGTTGATAATACATACGGTCTTTATTATGATGCAGACTTAGATAAATGGGCTATAGAAAATTCCCCGGTGGATACAGAAGGATTTAATCTAATTGTAAAGGAAGAGATAATGAAGGCACTCCGGAATTTACAAGCTGCTTATATTGAAAAGCCGAAGAAGTATACGCTGAGGGATGACAGTTTACGTCGTATTCTAGCTAAAACTAACGTTTATGGGAAGAATCACGACCATCACTTAGCAATTATGGGCAGCAAGTTATCTAAATACCGGAAGATTATTAAGCCGCAAATCAGCAGGAAACGTTTCGGTCGCGGCATCATCGAATAGAGTGAAGGAATATGTAGACTGGAATACTCGCGAACTTGCTGCACGGCAAGGTTGTTTCATGCATCGAAAGAGCAGATCATACTGCGCATGATAACGAAATAATTAGTATCGAAGAAGAGCTCCGAGAAAAAAGTATAATTGCATAATAATTTCCATCGATAAGTTTGGCAGACATTCGCTATCGCATTTAAAACATGCGTAAGATATCTTTTAACTCGTTATACAAAAAATTAAAACATTTGCTCTTTTCAGGCACTTTTATTTTAGTTCAGTTTTATTTAACTTTTACACTTTTAATTTCACCGCTTTTGATTACGCATTTAATTTTACTGTTGCGTACGCTTTCATTTTATGATTGCAATTTTTCCATTGAAAATTTCAAGAAATGCAATAAATATTGGATTATTCAATTTCAAGAAGAAAATTTATAAGGATAATTCCAGTTTGGGTGTGGTTGACAATATAAAAGCATTGTTATTGCAATATATTGCGCAACATTACACAACGATTACGTCATCTTAGTTTGCATTTCTGCATTATTTTTTGTAATACCGGGGATTTTCAAGAAGATTTTGTATATTTAGTAACAGGTATTTAATGTTTAATGATTTTTTTTAGTGACTTAAGGTTTTTATAATTAGTTTTTAAGATATATTTTATTTAACGCTATCACTTTATATGTTTAATAAACATAGTTGTATATTTTTTATTGTTTTACATTTTAATAAATTTTTAATATAAAACTCGGTTTAGTTATTCCGACCATTATAAAAAAAAATAACTTGGCGTCCGAGATCATTTTTATTAGTGTTACATTACATTTTTATATTGATGTTCAGTGGAAGTAAGCTAGCGGAAAATTGTGGTAATCAAGCAAATCAAAAGAACGAACCACCCTGTTAATCTACCGATTTGAGTCGAAGGCATTATTTGTAGTGAATGGTTAGTATCTCCAGTTAGTTTAACGATTTGTGTGTTTTGGAGAATTTATTTCTTTACTTACACTTATTCATTATTACTTTTTATTACTCTTATTGCTTCATTGTATTATTAAATTTATTACAACATTAATTTTTAATGTCTTTGAACCCATCCTAGACGATGATGTTGCAACTAGGAGATACTTAGATAAGGCGAATTAAAATTTGACTGAGGACGGTAATTATGATGCGCAAGGTAGAATTTTGAGGAGAAAATTAGTCGTATATATGGCGATATAGGCATTCCCAGAAGGGATATTTATAACATTGAGAATAAGCTACACTATTCTTTAAAGCTAACGGTTGTTTAAAAATTGCATATGTCTGCACGGAAAAATTTCATAGGGAAACGAACCATCGTTAATCATCGGGATGATCTCTGGCAGACGGATTTAGCCGAATTTATTCCGCATGCTGAAGAGAACCGCAATCATAAGTGTATCCTAACAATGATGACCGCTATTCTAAATATCTATAGACACTCCCTCTAAAGTCTAAAATGCCGACAAAGTTTGTTGAGCGATAACTTGCATTTTGAAGGAGGGTGGAACTCATTGTTGAAAGAGTTTAAGAACTTTGAACAATGCATTATACAAACGATTTAACTTTAGAGGTAAATACAAGTGGCAGGAAGTTACTTCTGAATATAATAAAGTACACTCCAATATAAGAATGAAACCTAAACATGTAACATCATCAACGTACTCCCGATGTTTCGTAATATTAAGGTAATGGGGATAGCAAAATTTAAAATTTGTGATTATGTTCAGATTTCTTATAACAATATGGAATAACTAATATTTGTGACTAAGTGTCATAAGTTTTCTCCTGTACTATTTAAGTAAACATATGTCAAGGTTGAAGAAGTCTGACTCGGATAATTCGTTGAGGTGTTGCAGCGTAAGGAGAATCACCTATATGTTCGATGGCTTGGTATAGATCCAAAGCTCAAAAATTCAGAAGTAGATATAGAGTGGAAAAAAACTCAAAATCAAAATTCTCAATTATTGTGTATGGTGTAGTTCAAAAATAATCCTACATATATATGTTTCGTCTATTAAATAATTAGATCATCATTAGGGGATGAACCCTACAAGTACAAATTGTCAGTAATTATAAAAGATAAATAAAATTAAAACTTACATATTTAACATACAATCAACTTGATGTTAAAATATATAATATCAAAAAACTAGGTCGAGTATTACGTTAACGGCATACATATAAATATCTATGTAATTGAAATATCACAGTACAAAGACTAAAATATATATAAAACTAAAACAAACAAAAAACAATAAACTGAACATGAAGCTAGAAATAAACAGTATTAACAACCTTAAAAAATAATTAATTGGGTTCTTGATATATATATAATATATATATATATATATATATATATAATATATTATTTATCGCATATTAATAATTATACTCTATATAATAATAATATAGTAAACACAGAAAACTTTCATTTAACCTACAAATAATAACGTAATAGTGATGATGATATTATTTCTTAGCTTATAATAATTAATGTTGATTAAATAAATAGTTATGATAATCTATGATATGATATATATATGTATACATACAGCTAGTATATATATATACCTATAATCCGTAGTAGGGATAATAATACAATGTTCTTAACCTACAGGCATAAGCGATAATAGATGATCATATAGGCTACCATAATTAACCTTGTTAAATAAATAGTTTGATAATCTATGATATGATAAGCCACTTGTTACAACAGCTAGTTTCTGTACAATATACCGTAGTTTCGATATTGCAATGTCTGCAACGCTATCGATGACATATCCCAGTCTAGAATTACCTGTCATCGCGATCATTAAAACCACTTTATCGCTGTTCTGTACAATATATCCTTTTCGATATGACGCCTTTGCGTAACGCTTGTAATATCCCTTCTTAGAATCCTTAAGTAATCATTAAAACTAATCCTATCTCTAGACAACCATAATCCTCACGCCTTAATTTTCTTATTTCATAATCCTTAAGTCTAAAGCTGTCCATTCTGATACCAAAACCACATTCATTACTCTTCATTCATCTTTCATCAAACCAATTACTTTGCAGTTGTATCTCGGAATGTTATATGGGTTGTCGTACGCATCCTCACATTGCATCGCGTATACTAGGCTATCTGTATCCATATATAATAAGTTCATGGATTCATCATTGAACTTACGTTGCGTGAAATTATAGTGGAAACCGTACATTAACTTTTTAGGTATGTCTAAAATAGCCATTCCCACATGTAATGGCTTATTAAACCAGATTTACACCCTAACTCGATAACCATCAAATGTCTCTGCTGTGGAAATTTAGCTGGGAAATGTAATAATTGTCTCCATACCTACCACTACACCTGGTGACAAGTTGAACAATTCTGTGATTTCTCACATTAACCATAGTTTTGCCAAAATTTGCGCTATTTAAGGGTTTGTACAAGTTTTTCTAGAAGGGGTTGGGGGGTTCTGCTCGCAACTTTGTATTTAAGTCTGAATATGGTTTGAGCCAACTTGATCGGTTGAAGCTAATCGCGTGATGAACTTCCTCAAGCCTGCTTGAAGGCATTGCTGCAAATTGCGGTAATGAATGACATACGCAGTTTCCTATTTTTACTACCAGGTGGTGTACCGTGTTCAACACAGAATGGAATGTGTTTATGACGATCATGCAAATTGTCCGGATATAATAGATCCACTTCTAGGATTAATCCTTTGCATGCATCATCCGTTAAATTCAATATCGATTCAGGAGTTAATAAATTTAATTGTACTTCGCTAAGCCACTTGAAACCATCACGCGTCAAACGATGACTTCCATATAAATTAACCATATCTGTATAAAGGATATGAGGATGGTTTGCTGCGATCGTAATCGTTGTTATTGTTAGCCTTGCAATATTTTAGTACAGCACTTGCGTTATTCCTACTCTTATGCCCTTTTCCACGACCAATAACATATCTACATCGGTGACCAGCTCTAGTCTAACTTTAGTGTGATTAGCATACATTGCCAGGTTTATTCTGAGCAGTGTAAAAGAATGCCGGTTCTATATAACATGTGCGTTGTTATGCACTTATTTCTAGAATTCGTAAATACATCAGCAAGTAGAAGCCTATCACATGTCAGATAAACATTGCTATATTGGCCTATATTTTGAATTTGAAACTTTTGCCAAACGTTTTGAGCACGTGCATAATCATTATTTGTGATATGTGATTGACTCAACTTTCTGTAAAATTTCTCTTTATCCGGAAGACAAGTTTCATTAAATTTAGCCCACGTGTCTACATACTCATGCGAATACACCCCTTTTTTAGTTAATAACTCATCATTCAAATGATTTAGTGTACTGCGTAAAATTTTGAAATCGTTAAATGATAAATAAGAAGATAATTTATCCAGAGACTCGTTCATGAAGCGGTATGAATCTACAAATCCAAATTTAGCTGTTGTACAAATGTCTTTGGTGAATGATGTATAGCGTTCTTTAGTCTTAGGTAATAATGTAATGTTACCAGGTATGACTTGGGCAATATCTTTTTTTAGGAAGTATGAGTCATAACCGGAAAAGTTGTGTAAAAAAGGTATTATTCGCGGGCCTTATACCGGATGTTGCATGCTTGATAAGTGCTACCTCTAAACCAACCGGTGAAATGACAGTGATCTCTTACTTTAACATCATGATCTAGGAAGGGATGTTCACAAATATGGCAGTGGGTGGATGCATTATATTCCAGCATTTCCATATCGCTTAGCGTTTCCATCGGTATTGGATTATCAAAATACCGCTGCAAACTGCCTGCAATAGCTAACAGTTCATTGCTGAACTAATTAATGCTCTCCTCGCACCTCCACAACCGAAATTTTGAGAAGGAATCATTAAACGTGCATTGCAGATAATATGAGATGATGCATTCGTTACGTTTGTTTAAACTCATAGTTTCTAAAATACACATTCTATCCTGACTTTGGCATCTCTATCCTACATTTATTAATTAACTTACAATCTAATTCGTGATTACTCAGCTTAATTTGTGAACTAGAATAGTGGAGGCATCTATCGCAAATGTATACCTTTCTTCTTCGTTAACTGTAAACCTACTAAGCCTGATAAATTTTTGATCCAACGGAAATGAAATTTCACTACTTCAACATCATCTTTAGTTGTTCCAAGTCTCGGAATGTCATCATCTTTTTCTCTCTCAATTTCATAATTCCTGCTGGAGCATTAATAAATTAACATGTTGCTGCTTCTTACCATTACATATGTATATGGGAACTGTGGTATATGTTGTTAAGTCTTTCCTAATAAGAGCATAAACGTTTAAGGGCAAATTAGGGTTTTATTTTAAAAATTTTGGGATTTGATTTAAGGTCATGG
The DNA here is from genome assembly GCA_036346205.1 of Vesta saturnalis. NCBI lineage: Eukaryota > Metazoa > Arthropoda > Insecta > Coleoptera > Lampyridae > Vesta > Vesta saturnalis. Next base: position 790,444 of record JARFJB010002202.1, read on the forward strand.
GAAACTGTATATCTCTAAAACTTAGGATTTCAGCATAGTAGGGATAGCATGATACGCGATCACTGTAGGGTAGTGGGAAAGAGAGCTGATTCTAGACCTCACCCGAAACAGGATTCGTCGTTGTTTTTCACGTTAATAACACATTTCTTACTTTTTATTTGAGGGGGTAACTGTAAATAAGAGGACCCTCTTATTAGAGTTATACTGTTTGTGTTCACAGAAAATTTTGATGGAGCCCAACCACAATCCTGTTCTTCAAATTGAAGCAATCGCAACTACTAACTAATCGTCTACATTACCATTGAATATATGTTTTAAATTTTCATATCCTAGCTTCATATCTTAAAATTAAAATTATTTGTCGTGAAACTAAATTCCCTATAAATTAAATTAAATTTTAGCTTTTGGCGTGTCTAGGTTTCTTGCTGTGTTTTTCCTAGACCTTGAAGTAAATGCTTTACCAATTATATGTTAAATTACCACAGCACTATAATTTAACATAAGTAGTTGAAATTAAATTAAAATTAAAAATTACAAAAAACGTTCTACATTATGTTTTTATTATTAATAATACTTCCAATTATTGATAAAGATTTGTTAGATTTAACTGGGTTATTTTATTTGATGTGATGTTTGGATCTGTGAATGCTTCTATCATTTTCAAATTGAAGTTTTTCACAACTGTACACTTACATCATAACTCGATTAAATTTTGTTAAATGTGTTCTTTGGATGACAAATTTTATTGTTAGCTTTCGTCGTAGAGTGTTCTGGTTTGTCATCTTTAAGGCAGTTTAACAATATTTAATTTTAATGACCTCTAGTTATTCTTCACTAAAATTAAAATTTCATTTTTATAGTTGGCGTTTCTCAAACTGTTGTATTAATAGCAGACTGATGCTTATGTTTTAATTTTTCAACTTTGACAAAATTGTTTACAACATCTTTAACAATTTTTACAAATATTACTACTGACCAAGATAACTGTAAGTGTTATCGAAACGTTTAGATTGTATAATTTAAATACACCATTAAAAACCCCAAAAAAGATAAGTATTTTATTATGAGTGTAAATGGTGAAAGTTTACATTTTCATATTAAATTATCATCATTATTTAAAGATGGTTTAACGAATTCCGCACATAATTCTAAATTTACTTTTAAAACATGATTATAAATGCTAAAAATTATTATGTTATTGAAAATAACAAAGTATCGTGAAAAAATGTCCCTAATGTCCGATGCCCTAAATTAATTATACCAGTGCTCACCCTGAATTTAAAGGCTATAGTCAAATCCTTCCACTGAACTGTGCCGTAGGTAAGTGATGAGTCAGCAACGCATGAATCGGCGTCAATAGTGCTGGTTATTTTGGTGATTTTATTCTCATTGAGCATTGCGTATAAAAATGTTCAATCATTTCTCGGAATGAATAAATTTTTTCTATTAAAGCCATTTCTAAAAAATAAATCATTAAAATAGATTAGTGTAAATTTTAAACGCTGTACCTGTAACATCTAGCGAACTAACTGCAGTAGCAAGTAATACAATCTGATGGAATTGATCGAACCTGTAATTTATCAGTGCAATTAATGCTTCAAATATAAATATATAGCATACTTGGAGCGATACAAGTAATTAGAATAGCAGTCAGGTATAGCGGTGAGCACTTTTAGAATAAGTTAAATCTAAAAAATTTATTGATATAGTTAATGCTTTAAAATGACTAAAACATACCTGAATATATCCGTTTAACGAATTGCAGCAGAAAATAAACATCAAGTAATTTTTATATAATAGTGGTTAGGAAACCTGAAATTCATTAATACTCTTTTTTAATTATTATTTTTAAATGTAAAATTGTAACTCACCTGATGAAAACGTGATAACGACTGATAAAGAACTGTATGCTGGATTACTTTTATATACGTACCGCACCGGATGTTGCGGTTTCAATGGCAGACAAATATTTGTATGCTTCTTTGTAAAAAAATTTATCATAAAATTTGTTACCATGCATTATCACATTGATTATTCTTTAGATAATAAAATGCATACTGTTCATGCTACCTATTCTATGATAAACATCCAGATATAGAAATTGTTACTTATTATTATTATTGCTCAATTATTCAATCGAAATCATTATCTTCCTTAATAAAAATGATACAGTTTACTAATATAAATTTTAAATAACACTGATAAGAAATTATACTAAATCCGGATATGTCAACGGATCCTACAGCGCTGGATGTTATTCATAGATAAGCTCGATGCGGACAGTGTAATAATTTTTCAGTATAATTATTATATACAATTATTTGAAAATTTACCATCAGAGATGCATACTGCTTATGCTACCTTACATATGATTTTATTACCCAAATAGATTAAATAATAAATATTTTCAAAGCCATAACAAAATTAAAGGATTTAACAAAAATATCAAATGTCAATAGTGGGTATAAAAGCCATTCTTTCTACGACTTCCAACATTCTGTTGCGCATAGAAGCTACAATATTTGAACAAAAATTGGTTTCTAGTATTAATTCCCACACAGCTTTTGTGTGGTTAAATAATTCTGTTTGATTTCGCAGAACAACAGCTTCTTACATGCATCCCCATTGGCTAACCATTTTTGCCCAAAGGTGTTCTATGGGGTTTAAATCCGGCGAGTTTGCGGCCCATGGCAGAACTATTTCCGGATGGTCTTCAAACCATTCTGCTACAATACGAGCAATATGCACTGGGCTGCTGTCTTGTACTAAAACAATTGTTTCCATTTTTTCTTCTGGATACAATGCTCGTACTGATGGTAACATAACGTTTTCGAGAACCTCGATGTATCTTTGTGGTCAAAAAGAAAGTAGTGAAACCATTTCTAATTCTCCTGGACCAGCAGCAGACATCCATCCCCAAAATCCTAATTGAACTCTCCCACTTAACCTAACGTTCACTGTGTTATACCGGGTATTGTTTGGACGCCATAAGTGCACAGGGCTCTCTTGTGTAGAGGAAAAGGTTTTTTTCGTAAATAAATATTACATTCGACCAATTATTCAATATATATATATATAATATATATATATATATATATATATATATATATATATATATATATATATATATATATATATATATATTACATTAAAAAAGTGTGTCCATTTAACAAATGTTAGTATCTTGGCCATACATGCGTAATAAATTTTTGACATAAAACTTCATTCCAAACAAAACATTGTGGTTAATCATTGGGGTAGGAAGGGAGGAGAGACGACATAATACCACTTCATCCGATACAAAAACGTCCGTGGTAGGTGGGACTAAATCTGCTATCAACCTGGCGGGTACCAGGGTCAGGTCAAATTAAAATTAATAAAGTAAGTGATAAATTAAAACAAAGTGTTTTTTAAATCATATACCTTTATAATAAGCTCATCACGTAAATATGCAACATTTTAAAAGGAAAAACAATAATCTATATCACACAGATGTATAAAACTTCTGCACAGACAGAGATTAGCAAACATCTAGATGCTAACTTAAAAATGAAAAAAATGAAATAATTTTAATTATAATTTTTTTAGCATAACTATGCAACCTCTTTCACACGTTCATAACGACAAACGGGCAACCTTGTAAAACGAAAAACAATAATGTTTAAAGCTTCATTCCAAACAGACATAAATGATACGTGTTAACTTATATAACTTCTATAAAATATTAATGGTACATTTTAACCATTTTCATTCATATTTAATTATTTTTTAAACTTACGTTGCATTATATTAAGAAGCTTTATAAAGAAAAGATATGTAAAATTAAATTTTATTTAAAAAATATGTCTACACTTTTTCCAATAAAATTTTACTCAAATATTGAAAAAATTTGAACTAACACTTACATTGTACTTTAGGCATTATTTTACCACTAAACTATGCGTCGATCTTGCATAGAACATAATTAATCGATATGTTTAAGATCTATACGTGGGTATTTTTATACCTTTGAAATATGCAACTGTTTTAGACATATTAGATGAAAAACAAAAACAGACCCCTAACAAACCCTCCCTCACCGCCACTGGATTTCTCCCATACTCTAATCAGCTCTAAGCCAAATGAGAGCAAGCTTAAATACAAACTTTAAGTACGTAGGTATTTTCGTTCTGGAGTTATTGTGGATACTAGCATACATCCATACACACACATACACGCACGCGCGCTCGCACACACACACACACACACACACACACACACACACACAAACACAACACAACACAAACACAAACACAAACACAAACACAAACACAAACACAACACAACACAACACAAACACAACACAACACAACACAACACAAACACAAACACAACACAAACACAAACACAAACACAAACACAACACACAACACAAACACAACACAACAAACACAACACACACAACACAAACACAAACACAAACACAAACACAACACAAACACACACACACACACAACACACAAACACAAACACACAACACAAACACAAACACAAACACAAACACAAACACAAACACAAACACAAACACAAACACAAACACAAACACAAACACAAACACAAACAAAACAACACAAACAACACAACACAAGCACAAGCACAAACACAACACAACACAACACAAGACAACAAACACAACACAGACACAACACAGACACAACACAACACAACACAAGACAACAAACACAACACAACACAACACAAACCAAACAACACAAACACAAACACAAACACAAACACAAACAAAAACACAAACACAAACACAAACACAAACACAAACACAAACACAAACACAAACACAAACACAAACACAAACACAAACACAAACACAAACACAAACACAAACACAAACACAAACACAAACACAAACACAAACACAAACACAAACACAAACACAAACACAAACACAAACACAAACACAAACACAAACACAAACACAACACAAACGCAAACGCAAACTCAAACGCAAACGCAAACGCAAACGCAAACGCAAACCCAAACGCAAACTCAAACGCAACCACAAACAAATACAAACACAAAAACTCGAACACAAACACAAACACAAACACAAGCACAAAAACGAACACGAACACAACTTCGGGTCACTAGTGACTTATAGTTTTACTTGAACACTCAATGTTGTTTTATCATTTTTTTAATTCCTTTCACGTAACTTTTCTATAAGGACTATCTTACAAACTTATTTATTGATATTTACATTATTTTGAACGTGAAATCAGATTTATTTATTTATTTATTTTGTAGAACACTGTACTGCGCCAGACTGGAGCTGTTACTTTTATGAGCATTTGCCTCATAGTAATGTTTTTCCTACACTTTTTTCGCAATGTCAATTTAAAAGAGATTTAATTTTTCACATATCCTATGGGAAATTTTCACTCACCGTGATATCTATTTGCGTTAATATGATTCCCGGCGGTCACCAGAAGTGTTGCCGGACTACAATGCATACTAGTACGATTATGCGTACTGTTCGTAAATTTGAAAGATGTGGATGTTTAAATAATTCTAGAAAATGTAGTAGCATTGATGGTAATGATGGTGAGCATTCTTGTCGTAACTTAAACGAAGAGCGTGAACTTTAAGAAATAGCAGTGTATAGCTTAGCAGAAACTAATTTCCCGTGCAATAGTACAAAAATTGCTGAAGAAATGAATATTGAACCTAGAACAGTTCGCAATACCTTGAAAAGGAATAAATACCGTTGCTATAAGTTGCAAACTACACAGAAAATTTTTACAGAGTATCATGAAAATCGCATCGAATTTTGTGGAGATATGATAAATCAAGCTAATGAAAACGAAAGATGTATTGAAAATATTTTGTTTACCGACGAGTGTTCTTTTAACTTATACGGCCATCACAATCCATCTGTCGCTGTTGGTTACTCTCAGGAAAACAAACAAATGAGTATTCCTTACCGGACACAATACCCCCAAAAAGTTAATGTGTGAGCAGGAATTTTAGGCATTTCCTTGATTGGTCCATTTTTTATTAACAGAAACTTAAATGCGTACAAATATTATTGAGACACCAGATAGTTCCAGCTGTTTAACGCCTCAATATAAATTTTGATGGTATGTGGTATCAAGAAGATGGATGTCCTTTTCATATTGCAATAAGTGTTCAACAGTTTTTGGAAACTACGTTCCTAACCGTATTATTAGTGGAAAGGGTACTATTAAATATCCTCCTCGCTCACCTGATATCGCGCTAAACGACTTTTTTGTTTGGGGATACGTATCCCAGCAGATTTATGGGCACATGCATGAACGTGCTAACAATTTGGACGAACTTCGTTTCAAAATTACACTCTTTTAACAGTACCACACAATAAATGTTAGAAAACACCCGAACTGAATTTTATCACAGATTGGATTAGTGCCTTGCGCAAGGTGGAGGTCTTTTCGAAAATCTTATAAAGTAGTTTTGAAAAAAGTGTATTCTGCTGATTTCTAAAAATGGTTGGTTTTTCAATAAGAATTATAATGCTAAAGTTAAACCTTAAACTTATGTTATACTGTCAATGTAAATGTTAATGTTCTTCTTTGTAGCTCTCGCAAGTTTCTTCTTGGTTCTTTTTAGGAGTAGTAATCGAACCATGTCATAAATTCACAATTACAATGAACTTCGGTCTTTGAGGTATTTATCATTTAATGTTTAAGCGTAAAGTATTTACTTAATAGTTTTAAAGAACACGCGACTTTTCAACATCATCTTAATTGCTTTGGTTTCGTTAGAAATGTTGAAGCTAGATTGAAGGAGACTTAAGTACTATCTTTGCCGCCAAAGAATTGACCTACATCATGATCTAGTAACGGATGGGTTAATATGAAAAATATTAGTCAACTTATATCCATAATATCCATGATTAAGAATGAAATTTAATAAATGTTCTCTTAGATGGCGGTAATGTAGTAATGTTTCCAAATCTCAATATCAAAACAATACAAAATTAAATATTTTAAAGTTATTGAATTGCAATTTTGTTAAAGCCGATTAGAAAGGTTTTCATCGTAACGTAAAAATGAAAGGCCATGATAAGTGTTAGACGTTATTGTGCATCCAAAGGTATTTAATCTTAATTACAATTGCAGGCGTAATATGGTATGAAAAATAGCACCTTGACTCACAGATGGATGAAAATTGAAAATGAGGTTAATGTAAAATGCTGATTCTTACAATGGTATATGTCAAAACATTTACATGTGCTTACTAATGATTATACTTGTGGGTTATATACCGAGTGATTCTTTAACACCTATGACAGTTTGAATTTCGCGCGTACGATTCTAGTTTTTTTTACGGTGTTGCATTGGCGGTTAAGTATTTTTAGTTACTTTATCAGTGCTGATGATGCTGTGGTTAATTTGTTTTTGATTTTCATTTACTTTTCCATTATGCATTATCAACGTTCCTTAAAACAGTTTTTTTTATGAGCTACTCCGTAATTCAAGAATTTATTGTGAGTGATTAGATAATGTTTACATCACATTCATTTGCACTTGTAGGTTAAAAACCTTTATGAAGATAAGAAAATATTAATTGCATTTGTAAGGCAAATCCTACAGGTCGTCCTACGAAATGGTATAAGTCGTAAGTTAAGTGATCAAGCTGATAAGTTGTCAACGTAGGATAAATTTGTGATACCTACTAACCTTATTTTAAAATTACAGGGTTATCTTATTCAACATGCCAACGGATTTTGCATAAAAATCATATGCACCCGTACCTGGTTTCTGATATACAGCAATTGCATGCTGTTGATAACGAGAATAGATGTAATCATTGGATTGGTTTACTAAAAATTAAAACAACGATATTTTAAATGTAACTTTCTATATATCGCAAAGTTATGCTGTAATGGAACTTTCAGTCTGTTGAATAAATAAACATTATTATTATTATTATGGCCAATGAAGCATGATTTAATTTATCTGACTATAGTCAAAATTATCGAACGTGGGCAACTGAAAATGCACATAATTTTGAAGAGGAGTTGAAAGGATTACACCTGCGACATCTCTCGAAAAAGTGTTTGACAACATGAAGCGCAGAGTGGAATTGTATCATGAACATAATGGTTGACATTTTTAGCAATTTTTATAGTTTATTTAATAAAATGTTAATAATATAACTGTGCTTAGTATAAATATAAAATTTGTTGTAAAACGGGAGAGTTATTTGCAATTTAAAAATAAATTATTAATTTAGAGACTAATACTACATACACCACTCCAATTAAATAAATAACAATGTATAATTACCAAATTCAAACGGTCATCAGTATTAAAGAATTACTCGGTAATTCAGAGCCTTGAAGATCTTCGGATATGTACAACTTTAATCGTAATATCTAGCAATGCTGTGGTCTTCCAGATGATTAATAAATTTTAATGCAATTAATTAGTATATATTTGTGAAATACATAATTATGTTGTAGTAACGCATTGATTAAAGAAAAGACTACGATTAATCTGTATCCGAACACTCACCTGTAACGTTAATAATCATTTCGTCTACTGTAAAATTTAGCGGCATTCCTCACGTTTTTACCACTGTTTTATAATCTCCTCTGTGTGGCGTACACAATTAGCCTAAATATGTTGATTACATTGTTGTAATGCTTCGTTCCACATACTAATTACATTTTCGTCTATGAAGCCATCTCTTCCTATGTGCTTGTCATAGTACCCTTTAGCATGTGCCAATATTAGTTCAATAGCATTGAGTTCACAATGATAATGTGGCAATCTTAATACGTCATGTTCGTAACTCCTTATTATTTCATCGACCTCATATCGTGTTACTATTCGTTGTGATTTTATTAATGAATAGAGCTCGGTTTTGAATGAGGTGGACTCATAATTAACGTTACTTTTTATTAACCATGAAATCACGTTACCTTTCGTCCAAGACGATGTTGGTAGTTTATCCACTAACATGGAATGATAAGGCGCATTATCCATTATAATTAATGCAGGTGCTTCTAAATGGTTTAGGAGATTTTCAGTGAGGCATTTTTTAAATATATCCCCATTCATTTCACCATGGTAATCTTCTTTCAACGACTTCGAATCAAATAGCAAGAAGCATTCTGTACAAATCCTGCCGCAGTTCCTGCATGGTTAACTATAGATCTTTTACCATCATATCCTTGAGGTTTTCACACTCTTTACATCGCCATCTTGCCATGACTTTCCCGGATTTCCTTTTGAGTAGATCCATGTTTCGTCAATAAAAACTACTTGCCTACGAATTGGTGCACTGATCTCTCTCATGTATGGTTTCAAAAACTGTTCTCATTTCAGCTATATTTCTTCTTTCTACCAAAGCTCTTCGATTACATTATTTCTGAAACTAGAATGTAAGGCATGATTTAAACTTCTATCGCTTAACAGAGTATGGGTGTTACGAATTTCTGCATTTAAAGTTCTAACTGTGACATGTTTTTGTGTAAATAATACAATTTAGACTAATGTAGAAGCTATATATAACTATAATACACTCACTTTGTTCGTACATATTATATAAGGTATTCCTGATGGACATTATCGAGGTATCTGCAAGATCTTCGGATTTAACTTTCTTACATGGCCGTTTTTTACCCGGACTAAACAGAATTGGGTTGGATTTTGCCCGAGACTTGATATTTGTGACATATATAGCCAAGGCATTTGCAACACGCTGTAAATTTGAGATCACCATTAATTGATCTTAAAACAATTAATGTAATGAAAATGTATAATGAAAAATGAAATATGGAAACGTAGGAAATTTGAATGAAAGTAGCAAGTAGTAACAAGCAAAAGGAGGTTATGTCATAAGAATAACAAACTAGGTTAGTCAAAGGAGCATTTTCATAATCATATTAAGACAAAAATTACAACGTGCATTTATAGGTCATCTTTTTTCAATGCGATTAATTAGTCGATAACATACGTCGGTTGCTCAAAATGCACTTGAAATTTGAACCATCCTTTTTTGATGTATACTTTAGTGTGCGATGGCAAAATAAACGGTTTATGTAGCTAGATGTATGTATCGATCACACGTAGGTCAATTCTTTGGTGTCAAAGATAGTTCATATTTTGTTCCTACATGCAAATATGTACAAGTGGCAACATCGGTAAAGCTATGTCTCACACTCATATAATGCTTATTAGGATCCTTTCTTGCTTATTATAAGTCAAACGTGCAATAATGTTTTTCCATACCTGTATATATATATATAATATATATATATATATATATATATATATATATATATATATATATATATATATATATATATATATATATAAAGTAAACCTTATTTAGTTATTCAATAACGCCTTATGATATTTATTCTAAAATGAGAATCTCAACGCCTTGTTACCTATGACGCCAACACAGTTTTAACTTCATCGTAGAAAAATGAAACTAATTTTTTTAAGTAAACCTTATTTAGTTTTTCAATAATGCCTTATGACCTTTTTTCTAAAATGAAAATGTTGACTTCTGCCGTAATTTTGTCTTATTACCTATGACGCCATCTCAGTTTAGCTTCACCGTAGAGCGGTGTTACTAAGTTATTTAAGTAAACCTTATTCAGTTTTCAATAATGCCTTATGTCATTATTTTCTAAAATAAGAATCTCGACTTTTGCCGTAATTTTGTCCTACTACTTATGACGCCATCACAGTTTTTACTCGATCGTAGAAGAACGAAACTAGGTTTTTTCAGTAAACCTTATTTTGTTATTCAATAATGCCTCATGACATTTCTTTCTAAAATGAAAATCTCTACGTCTCGTAATTTTGTCTTCTTACCTATGACGCCATCACAGTTTTAACTTGATCGTAGAAAGGTGAAACTAACTTCTTTAAGTAAACCTTATTTAGTTATTCAATAATGCCTTACGACATTTTTTTCTAAAATGAAAATATCGGCTTCTGTCATATGACGCCATCGCAGTTTTAACTTGATCGTAGGGCTGGAACTAAGGTTATTAAGTAAACCTTATTTAGTTATTCAATAATGCTTTATGACATTTTTTCTAAATTGAAAATCTCAACGTCTTTTGCAATGTTGTCTTATTACCTATGAAGTCGTCACATTTTGTACATGATCGTAGAAGAATGAAACTATGGTTTCTAAATAAACCTTATTTAGTTATTCAACAATACCTTAAGTTATTTTTTCTAAAATGAAAATTCCAACGTCTGTCGTAGTTTTGTCTTATTACCCTTGGCGCCATCACAGTTTTAACTTGATCGTAGTAAAGTGAATCTAACTTTTTTAAGTAAAGCTTATTTAGTTATTCTATAATGCCTTATGATATTTTTTCTAAAATGAAAATCTCAACGTATGTTGTAATTTTGTCTAATTACCTATGACGTCATCACATTGTTTAACTAACCGTAGAAAAGTGAAAGCTACGTTATTAAGCAATCTTTATTTAGTTATTTTGTCTTATTACCTACGACGCGGTCTCAGTTTTAACTTCATCGTAGAGCAGTGAAACTAAGTTTTTTAAGTAAACTCTATTTAGTTATGGAATACTATCTTAGGTCATTTTTTTCTAAAATGAAAATGTCGAAGTTTGTCGTAGTATTGACGCCATCACAGTTTTAACTTGATCGAAGAAAAGTGAAAGTGGGTATTTTAAGTAAACCTTATTTAGTTATTTAATAATGCCTTATGTTATTTTTTTCTAGAATGAAAATCTCAACGTCTGTTGTAATTTAGTCTTATTAGCTATGCCGTCATCACATTTTTTACTTGATCGCAGAAAAGTGAAACTAAGTTCTTTAAGTAAACCTTATTTAGTTTTTCAATAATTGAATTTTTTCTAAAATGAAAATCTCGACTACTGCCGTAATTTTGTCTTATTAGCTATGAGTCCATCTTAGTTTTAACTTCATCGTAGAGCAGTGAAACTAAGTTTTTTAGGTAAACCATATTTATTTCTTCAATAATACCTTATGTCATTTTTTGGCAAAATGAAAATGTCGACGTCTGTCGTAATTTTGTCTTATTATCTATGACGCCATAACCGTTTTAACTTGATCGTAGAAAAGTGAAACTAAGTTTTTAAGTAAACCTTATTTAGTTATTCAATAATGTCTTATGACATTTTATTCTAAAATAAAAATCTCGACTTCTGCCGTAATTTTGTCTTATGAGGTGAGAGCAGTGAAACTAAGTTTTTTAAGTAAATCTTATTTAGTTATTCAATACTGCCTTATGATATTTTTTTCTAAAATGAAGATCTCAACGTCGTCACATATTTTACTTGATCGTAGAAAAGTGAAACTAACGATTTTAAGTAAACCTTATCTAGTTATTCAATAATACCTCATGTCATTTTCTTCTAAAATGAAAACGTCGACGTCTGTCGTTATTTTGTCTTATTACCTATTACGCCATCACAGTTTTAACCTGATCGTAGAAAAGTGAAACTAATTTTTTTAAGTAAGCCTTATTTAGTTATTCAATAATGCCTTATGGCATTTTTTTCCAAATGAAAATCTCGACTTATGCCATAATTTTGTCTTATTACCTATGACGTCATCACAGTTTTAACTTGATCGTAAAAGGTGACTTCTTTAAGTAAACCTTATTTAGTTATTCAATAATTCCTTACGACATTTTTTTCTAAAATGAATATCTCGACTTCTGTCGTAAATTTGTCTTTTTACCTATCACGTCATCACAATTTTAACTTGATCGTAGAAAAGTGAAACTAAGTTTTTTAGGTAAAACTTATAGTTATTTAATTATGCTTTATGACATTTGATTCTAAAATGGAAATTTCGACGTCTGGCGTAGTAAAAGTTGATTTAAAACATTTTAGATATATTTATAATGTATTTTCTATCACATATTTAATATCTATTAAAGATCAGTTTCTGCTGCTTAGGCACTGACCTAACCAAGAACAAGAGTGGAAGTTAATTAGTACTGAAATTCATGAACTAGGCAGTAAAAGAGACGGTATGTACAAAAATTGTGTGAAGCTCAGGTAGTTTCTGTCGACGATTTTTTTCTAACTTGCCCGTAGTTTTGGAGAGTTAATAGTGGGGACCGCGGTGTAGGAAGCGCGGGTTATTGTAGTACAAGCATTTTTTATTGAAAAAAGTTGATCCACTAAAACGGTTGAATATGGTTAGCTAATTCAAAATTTCAATAGCTCAAAAAAATGGTTACGTCAAATTTAGTAAATTCGTCCTGCCTACCTTGGGGGGAAGGTGAATGGAGCATGACGAAAAATGCCTCCTTTCCTTCGTAAGATGAGGTATCCAACACAAATATTCAAGTCAAAATCGTTACTCCTACGCTCATTCTAATCAAGATTGGCCGAGGGTAACGGGCAACGAAAACCAAAAAATATCCAAGAAACGACAAATATTTTTTGCATAAAGGATATATAGGAAAACATATCTTAAGCACACAATGGGTCGGACCTCAAACTCTAGACTGCAGGTTATTTCGGTTGAAATACACATTGAACCACGACCCCAAGATGTATGGTTGTCATCAAAGTGTAAAATCAAATCAAACTAGCGGATAAGTATATATATATATATATATATATATATATATATATATATATATATATATATATATATATATATATATATATATGTCTCCATATTTACTGATTACAATCAATATTTGTGGGTTTCTTGTATTAATAATATGGTTTTAATGTGAGTTGATGTGGAAGTGCGTTTTAAACGTGCACGTGCGATTCTAGTTAATCAGTTTGCTAAAAGGTTGTGTAGTATGTGTATTTGTGTGTGACTATGTCTTTTCTTTTTCGTATCTTTAAATACACGAATACATAGTGTCTAAGGACACCTCCTCCGGGAAGTTTGAAGAAGTTGTACTGGAGAATATGTAGAATTGCGTTTGAGTATTCTGTCTGTTAATCTGGACTACATATCGACCAGGGACCAATTATTATTTCAATTACCTTTCATATTGCATACGTTTGTCAACCTAACCCCATTAACCAACGAAATAACACAAATTTCAAATTTTGAACAGATCACATTTCAATTAGCTGATAACAGTTACATCACACTTATAGTTTTCGTGTTATCAAAAAAGCGCTGGTAACTACAACAAATAAATACAACAAAAAAAGCAAAAATCTTTAATAACGTGGTTGTCTAGGTAGTTACAAACTGAAACTATTCAATAAACAAAGTTAATTTTTTATGCAGTTTTCATTATTAAATGTATGCAATAGTTAATTAAAATGCTTTACTTCGATAATACTGGTTAAGGATGCATTTGAGCTTTTGACTTGGGCAAATGTTCGTCGCAACAAGAGCTCATGCATCTCGTTAGCCAGCAAGTTATTGGCAAGTCCTATGCACTTAACATGTTACTGTTGATTAGTTTACTTGCTAAAAGAGTTTAATTTATTCTTATTTTGGTACTATTAGAGGAAATAAGCAAATGTTCAGTTTATTGTTATGTTACTGCTGTGTATCATTTCTCATCTCAACTATTACGGTAAGCATCAGCCTCCAGCAAAGGTCCTGCACATTGGTTATAAATGATTTTATAATTCTCTTTACTACCAAAAATTGCAAACAGAAAAGGTTTGAATAAAAAAAATTCAACAGCTCCATTTTCTTTGTCCCACCATAAGTACACAATAATCCATCGCATATTAATGTATCACGTCATACGTATCTTTCTACGCAAATTCGGGTTATATCTAATTGGTATTTAAAAATTCAAACTAATAATCGTTCCCAAGATTGGACGTCTATAAAGAGCAGGCAGAAATTTTCAGAATATTTTAAGCATTCTGGATTAAATCATGCCCACCGACATTATAACAGAAAATATACGAGTAATTGCTACAGACAGTATTTAACTACAAATAATCCTACAAATAGATTATTGTTACGCTTTTCATATTTCACCGATTTTTTTCCAGTGACAGTTTTAAGGTATGTTATGTAAACTCAACGGTAACAATTAAAGAAATAGGCAACATTAACCATTAACGAAAGATTAATTTATCAACAATTGGTTCTTTATGTTCTAACAATGCTTTTAAGCGTTTGTTATATGTGAATATCGTTAGAAAAACTTAATCACCATGGAGTTTGCTATAGTGTTGGTAAAAAAAGGAAGACAATAGTTGTAATTATGTTTGTCAAGAGGAGGTAACATTCCGTGACAAAAAAAAAACTACTCTTTCCCATCTACCCTCTATTCTTGGTGTGCCACGTCACGCCCAATACGTAACTTCAATCGATCCCAAGCAGGCTTATCTCAAATTTATTTGCATCCCGAAGAAAACTGCCTTTCTAGATCCAATGGAAGATTGTTAGAATACGTCGTAATGTCATTCAGTATTGTGAATCGCACGGCGACTAAACAGCTTCTAATTAACTATACATACATATACTCAATGCATTGTAATGATAATAATGATATAGTACGTAAAGTATCCTTTGAATAGAGATCATGTTCACATGGAAACAATATATGCAGGTAGTCGTATAATAGCTCAGATCTAGTGTTGCTAGTTCCGTTGTCTACGCATCTATTTTACCTTATGTTTCTTGACGCAACTATGAACTCTTACCTGAGAGATCACTCTTACGTAAGACGAGGTCACTCGTTGACATCATGTAACAACGTGATTGCACTATACGTAGCAACGCTCGATAAGATACCTAACGTTTTAATTACCGCACGAATGACAAACGGAAGAGTATTCGGGTATGTACGTGTATGTGCGTGAGTGAGCGTGCGTGTGTGTGCGTCGGTGGGCGTATGTGGTGTCCGTGCGTGCATGCTTAAGTGGGTGTGTGTGGGTGGGTTTGTAAGTAAATAACTATAGGGTCTGCAGCAAGCATGGAATATGAATGCGGGGGTCCGCACGAATTGTCGGGCCATACACATAATCCGATAATTCGCTACTACGCGAGAAAAAGGGGATGTCAGTTTTTGGTGAAAATGGGGTTAACTCAAATTTCGCATCTAAATGTGATGGTATTTCACTGTGTAAAAGGAGGAATGTCTCAGAGAAGTTTGTATTAGTGTTTTCGGATGTGCTCGATAGAGGTAAGTCACAATCAAAAGTATACAGGTATGGAAAATCATTATTGCGGGTCTGACTTATAATAAGCTGGAAAGAAACCCAGTAAGCATTATATGAGTATGATAGAGACATAACTTTACCGATGTTGCCACTTGTAGTACATATTTGCATGTAGGCACGTAATATGAACTACTTAAGCCTCCTTCAGTCTAACTTCAACATTTCTAACGAAACCAAAGCAATTAAGATGATGTTGAAAAGTCGCGTGTTTTTTGAAACCATATAGTAAATATTTTACACTTAAACATTAAATGATAACACCTCAAACATCGAAGTTTATAGTAATGGCGAATTTATGACATGGTTCGATTACTACTCGTAAGAAGAACCAATAAGAAACTTACGAGAGCTACAAACAAGCACATTAACATTTACACTGATAGTATAACTTAAGTGTAAAGCTTAACTTTAGCATTAAAATTCTTATTGAAAACCCAATTATTTTTAAAAATTAACAGAATACACTTTTTTCAAAAGACCTCCACCTTGTGCCAATAACCCAATCTGTGATAAAATTCAGTTCGGGGTTTTCTAACACTTCTTGGGTGATGCTGTCTAAAGAGTGTAATTTTGACACGAAGTTCGTCCAAATTATTAGTGCGTTCATGTCTGTGTCCCATAAACCTGCTGGGGTACGTATCCCCAAACAAAAAAGTCGTTCGGCGCGATATCAGGTGAGCGAGGAGGATATTTAATAGTACGTTTCCCATTAATAATACGGTTAGGGAACGTAATTTCCAGAAACTGTTGAACTCTTATTGTAGTTGAACAGCTGGAACTATCTGGTTTCTCAACCGTTCTAAATATTTGTCCGTATTCAAGTTTCCGTTGATAAAAAATGGACCAGTTATGAAATCTCCTAAAATTCCAGCCCACATATTAACTTTTTGAGGTATTGTGTCCGGTAAGGAATACTAATGTGTTTGTTTCCCCGAGAGTAACCTACAGCGACAGACGGATTGTGATGGCCATGAAAGAACACTCGTCGATAAACAAAATATTTTCAATAAATCTTTCGTTTTCATTATCCCGATTCATCATATCTTCACAAAATTCCATACGCTTTTGATGATCTTCTGGAAAAATTTCTTATGTAGTTTACTACTTATAGCAACGGTATTTATCCATTTTCAAGATATTCCGAACTGTTTTTGGTTCAATATTCATTTCTCCAGCAATTTTTGTACTATTGCACATGAAATTAGTTTCTGCTAAACTACACACTGCAATTTCTTGGAGTTCGAGCTAATCGTTTAAGTTACGACCAGGATGCTCACCATCAGTACCTTCAATGCTACTGCATTTTCTACAATTATTTAAACATCCACACCTTTCAAATTTACAAACAGTACGCATAATCGTACTTTCTGATGGAATTGGCCTGTTTTCAAAGGAAATGCAAACCTGCCCATTATTTCTTTCTTCTTCTTCTTCTTCTTCTAAATAAATACCACTGTATTTTTCCTCAGTGGAATACATGAGTCTTGTGTCGGACTTGCAGAAACACTGATTTTCAATTCTCGTTGACAGTAGCAATTAAATGTGTCATTGATACTAGTCAACTTTTCTATTATCTAACAATTATTCCACAATTTTATTTATGATTATTCACACAACACAGAAGAATACATGTTTTTAACGTCAAATTAGAAAGATTACCCTTGTAACATGAAACCTAAAGCATTGATTTATTTTAAATTAAGATCATGTTGTAACTTACAAAATTCATTTCGTTCGTAACCCTGTTTTATGGCTGTTATATATATATATATATATATATATATATATATATATATATATATATATATATGTATGTATGTATGTGTCTGTCCTGTGTCTGTGTCTGTGTCTGTCTGTATCTGTATCTGTGCTGTGCTCTGTATCTGTGTCTGTGTCTGTCTGTGTCTGTGTCGGTGTCGGTGTCGGTGTCGGTGTCGGTGTCGGCGTCGGTATCGGTGCCGGTGTCGGTGTCCGTGTCCGTGTCCGTGTCCGTGTCCGTGTCCGTGTCCGGTCCGAGTCCGTGTGCGTGTGCGTATGCTGTCGTGTGCGTGTTCGTGCGCGTGCGTGTGCGTGCGTGCGTGCCGTGCGCGTGCGTGTGCGTGGTGTGTGTGTGTGCATATATTTGTTTTGACCTTTTGCCGATATATACTAATCGTACAATTCGTACACTCGTACACTAATCTACATTTCATTAGTTCTGTGTGTTTACTACAAATCAAAAAAAAATTTACCAAAAGTACATAGGTACGACATCTGTTGGCCACTGACGACTGGCTGGTTTTCTATACCAATACTTTGTGTTAGTTTATGAAACTCTCGTGAGAGGGCGAGGTTTAGGAAGGTATTAAAAATCCAATAAAAATCACTTTCATTGAACAAAATTCTATTCATAATATAACATTTTGATTTCTTCCCGTTCTTTTACGATGCCATGTTGGAGACGTCGTGAAACATTTTGTGATTTCTTCTACAATTCCTTTAAGACGAACCTGTTTCGGATATAAAGTAGAGGATTTCAACACAATAAGGAACTTTCTGCAAATTTTCTATTTCTTACTGATCTCAAATAATTGCGGATTTAAAACAAAATTTAGTCGTGTCCAAAAGAAAAAAAGGGGTAAGATATCCAGATTTTCTTAGTTGATACTAATTCTCTCTATTAGCGAGTGGAAACCACATAATAACTAAAAGTACAAAGATTCAGATTCGAAACTAGAAGGCTTGTTATCACATTTACCGCACGCCTGACACCTGAGTGGTAAAGATTGTAAACTTCACCGTATGATATACTCACATACCCTTCCTTTTTATCAATTAGAATTCGATTGAGAATTAGAAGAAGAATTCTGCTTCCGTAACCCTGTACGAATTAACCACTTTGCGACATTATTGGAATTTAAACTGGGGGTCAGGCTGGCTACTCTAGTGCAAATCATTGAACTTTTCATACTTTTGGAAGTTGTTACTATTTCGTCTACCACGACACCTTCGTCAGCGTAAGAACTTTTAAGCTACCAATAAGGTCAGAGATTCTATCATTATTATTTTGGTGATTACTTTCACTACTGCCTGTACGAATTAAGGTATTGAGGCCCTTAGGGTCAACGATAAATTGTATCAATGCATGTTATCGGTAACACTTATCAGGTGTTACTATTTTTGATATTACATCGTGTTACTTTCTTAAGCCTTCACTCCGTCAGTAAGGGAGTTTCCTTATCTGCTCGGTGTGATATTTAAAACTCTGATTATTAATTGGTGCTTGATGTCTTGCACTTTATACTGAAACTTAGTATCTATTGTGAAGACCTGCGAAACGGACGAGTTTAATTATAAGGATGCGCAAAGCAATGTTTTAAGATGGACGCGACTAGGTTCACTCTAATACCTATACGACTTTACAATAATGATATTAGATTGGTTACTCTAATGTGTGCATAATTCTCTGTATTTGTCATATTTAGAAATTATTAATTCTACGGTTACGACATAACTGCACATTTTTTTCTGATAACAAATTTTTGTTTCAATCAAAATTAGTTTGCGGAGAAGATTCCGTGTCTCAATTATTTATTTTCTGTTCGTTGCTAAATAAATGGTTAGGGGTTCTTATTGTCTAGGAAATAAATAACGTGGGCCAACTGAATTTCTTTTCTTTGCGTCACCGTTATAAACAGGCGGTTATTTTATTATAATTATAATATTATAAAGCGGTTATTTAGTTAAATAGGTATGTGTTTTCTTTAAATCACAATAAGAATTGCTTACTCATATTGATAATTTCAGGGAATAATTATATGATCTATGTAAACTACGGCAAGTGTTATTCACTATTCTGTTTTGGGTTGTTTAAAACGCTTGTGTTGTAGCGAAAATATATGTTTTCTTTCAGATGACTAAATGAAAGGTCTTTCATTACAAAGGAAGTAGAGAATTAATTATTTAAATTTACTATACTTACTTTGTTTTAAGTCGAATTTAGTTTATTTGGTGTATGGGTTAAATTTGGGGTCATTTTGAGTCGTAGTAAGATTACATCAGTTCGTAGTAGCTATTAAAATATTAAAATGTTAATTTAAATTTAGGGAGTAAGTTTTGCACAGTCTTGGAAAAAAATTAATCTTTCTTTACTACCCTGCTGTAGTTGATTCTCTTTGCTACTGCTTTCATCCTCCTTTTCCCCTACAATTTCCTATTCATCCAATGCACCACCGTGTGTTGAGAAGTCGGGATAGCGGTGTTTTATGCCTATAGGGGCGACTCCTGGCGCCCACAATCAAATCAGGCTTTTCAAGATCTACTGGTGAGTAGTGAACCCTTTCTGTTAAGGTCCTTATTAATAGACACACCACGCAGCCAGCTTAAATACGTTGTACTTAAACAGTGTATGTTTTATTTATTGTACGTGATTTAAAAACCTAAAAAGTAAGTGTTTCTTGTTTTGCTTAAAAGAAACATTATTATACATTAATCATTAGCATACAATCCGTAACATCACCAAACGAGTCTCAAATAACAATCTGGAATAAACTATACAAGATGGTGCAATTTAAAATATTATACTACTTTTTAAGGGACAAATATGGAAAACAATTTAAGTTATACCGTGTTTCCAGTGGGATACAAGAAATCTTTTTTTAATTGAATATATTATTTTAATTTCTCTTTTATGACAATCTACCGTTAAAATCAACAGTTTTCGAAATATTTACCGCTTATCAATCACGTTCTCCAAATTTTATGTGCACAAAACCCGTTTAATTTGGACATTTGTGCCATAAAGGACTCCCGAGCAGTAAAAAACTTACAAATAATAACTATATAATAATCCATCGTCCGGTGCAGACTTTGTCATTGATTGATTAACATTCTCTACAGGCTCTTTTTTAATTTTTCTCTTAATTTTTTTTTTTATTTTTTGATAAAATGAGCTCGAAAATCTTTGCAATAGTGGTAATAGTAAAGTACTATTTTATTAGGCTTAGTAATGTTACGTTTTGTGGCGAATATGTTCTTTTGATCTCAAATCGAGGCGAGCCACCAAACGTCACTTCTAAGCCAAATAATATATGCTATTTTTTGCAAACTCTTATAACACTGTTACAATTCTAATATAAATTTAGTTTGCGACCAGCAGTTCAGATACTTACAAATAGGAACAAAATAGTAACAGAAATGTTCCTTTAAGTGTGTTTATCAAGATTCAAAATACCAACCTTTTATGAAATTTGGATGGAAACATGTTTTTTAATAATAACCTGTGCAATTGACAAAACTAATTAACCGAACTAACCTAGTAGAGATGCTCAAACGTTTTCAATCCACGAAAAGAAAATAAAAATCTCTGTCAAATCCGACAATCTTTGATTCCATCTTGCTGGTGTTATTTTACCAATATGTCTCTCTGGGTAATATTATTGAGTGATTTTATACTTGGCGCTTCCTGGCGCTGAATCACCGTTCAATTTTCAGCTTCTGTCACAAATATTTTGTTCAAAATACTAATAAATATTCTCGTTTGGATGGCTTTGAAAATTATGAAGTTCAATAAAATAGTTTCTAATCAGTGCTGACGTCAATTGTTGACAAACATTTGGTTACTCTTGATTTTAATTTTTGTAACTTTTAATAATCCTCCTCCTAAATTATACGAAATAGTTATATATTAGTTTTCTATGTAAAAAAATGGTTATTGATAATTTGTAACTGAATGTAATTAATATTAATATGAAAAGTTTGAGTTTATTTCATTGACTTATGTATATATTTAATCCGAAAATATTTAAAGTACGCGGGAGTTGCAAGTGCCTTGGAAGGGAGTGAAGCTGTTATAATAGTGATCTGCAGTTTTTAAAAGAGTCGCATGAAGTATGCGATCAGAAAGAGTTGCTTTAAGTAAGCGATCAGAGTAATTTGTCGCCGAATCACGGATTACAAGGTAATAATAAAATTATCCTAAATTTAGCAATATAGTAAGCTAACATTTGGTGTATAATAGTGAAAAAGCGCAATTAACTTCCTTATCAAAATAATAAAAGGCTACAATAAATAATAAAAAGTGCAATTGTTATCAAATTGGGGATAATAAAAAGATTACGCAATAATTTACAATCGCGTTTTAAGTACATTATGAAAGTGCTCCAAGTTAGTTTTCAGTAGCGAGTGACAAGTATAAAATAAGACAATTGATTCAGCATAATAGATCTATATATACAGTATCATAACCAAAAACATTGACAATTAAAAACACGCCCGTTGGTAGCTTATGTAAATAAATAAACGTTCATGTGTTTCATTTTCTAAAAACTTGAATTTAAATATCAAAATTGAACAGAAAACATACAATTCAATTTTGATAAAAGGTTTTGTGCATGTGTGTACGTGTGCGTGTGCGTGTGGTGTGTGTGCGTGTGCGTGTGCGTGTTCGTGTGCGTGTTCCTGTGCGTGTGCGTGTGCGTGTGCGTGTGCGTGTGCGTACCTTGAAAAACGTTTATATTCTATACTGTCTGAAGGCGGTAATTGGATGCTTTTTCCAGGACTGTTTTTTTTTGCGTAATTAGTAGTATAAAGTGTAAGATCTTAATCCGAATCTGGTTATATCTCTTTACATTACTTCTTTCTACAATTGTTGTCATAATGCAATTGAGGTATGTTCTCTCGTATATTTGTAGAAATGGTAAATTAAAATTAATTCAGGTTACTTCATAGTTATTTCATTATACTATTAAGCACACAATTTAGAGTGTTACGTTCTTTGAAATTATCTTCCTACTTATTTCTTAAATTCGGTCAAAAAATGTAGGAGGTGTTAATCTGGTGAAATAATACTTCAAACATAAAAAAAAAACTTTGCTTGACAGTAAGTATAAGTTCGGAAAATTAAGTGGTATTAGAAATCCTTAAACTGTTTCCATGATAAGAATTAATTATCTCTATGATAATAAAGCGAATAATTCAAAATATATGCAAAGCAATTCACCTTTAGGCTGTTTGCTAACTATCCATCTCCTGAAATTTTGATACCAAGTTTTCAGTATTCAATTATGTACATTACAGGACAGGATTTTCGCTCAATAAGCTATTGCAATTTCAGGTGTCTATGTGTTTGCGCTTCCTGTACCGTGCTGGATTTCATATATCGCTAAAATATGCATTTTAGTTATGACGTTATATGTACGTCAACAAATCACAAAATCAATACTAACGCAAAACAAGAATGCATTATGTTAACACAATACGGCAAAGGTCACTTGAATTAAACAACTATCATAGCATAATAGATTACTATAAATTTATATTAATTAAGCTTATGCAGATCCCAGTAGGCACAGTAGACACAAAAAGATGTATATGTATCATTTTCATTTAGTTAGTTAAATACATTTCAAAAATGTTGTGATATTAAGTACACTTCTAATTCGTATTATGGGTATTTAAAATAAGTACTTGAGGTGCTTTTCATCTTTTTTGACTTTATCTATTGGTGTCGTACGACCCTACAAGTAAAAGGAAAGAATAGTAGTCTAGCATTTGACGCCATGCTAAAAAGTACACAAATTCAATTAGAACTGCCGACGGATATCGATATGGGCGTGATCTTTGAGAACTGTAACTGATGCTAAGTTGGCAACCCTACTAATAGTACTGAATATAGAATATATAACCAACTGTAAATACGTTTAGTTAGGTGTTAATTAAATATAATAATTTACAAATGTGTAAACACCACCTGCTACATACACATTAGGGTGGGCGGAATACGATACAAAAAAATTGTTTTTTCAAAATAGAGTTCTGATAGCAAGAAATACATACCTTCTTGCTTCGTTATGAAGTACGCAAACGTTGGTTTCAATATAAAATACTGGTAATAATCCGGACACCACGAGGAAGTAGCTGTATGTCGAGTTCCACTCCTCTCCACACCCAGCCACCCTACTATTTAGAGCTTTAAGGCTTATAATCCTGCTTGCAATTAAATTTAGGCATTTTTCTTCGAGATGCAATCCTTGCACAGATAAAGCCGTCTCTTGCTGCAAAACCATAGACAACTGCAGATGCTTCAGTAACTACACGGAAAACGTGGAAATTGTAAGATATCAACAGCTCGTGTGCTTATCATATCATATAATGCTTTATCTCAAACTGTTCGTAAGATAGGTGGTTCTGTAGTAGCAACGTTCTGCCACTCAATAATACCTATGTTCAAAGCGAATATTTGATGTTTCAAATAATCACGGTTTATTTTTTTTATTTTATTTGCATTTATTACTCTTCGCAAGAAGCTGACGAATATGCTTTCTGTCGTCAGTAATCATCGCCAACAATATGATTTCAGTGTGTGCAAAGTAGGCATTTCTTTGTATAACTGGATCAACAATATTCCGTAGATCTTCCGACAAATATCGAGAATTCTTAATTAGTGCGAGCAGATGTCTAGAACCATATTTACAAGAGGATGATAATTTTGAACCAAGTTGGAGCATAAACTTTGATGACGTACTCTGCCAATATTTTTAAATTTTTACTTCAATTTTCCGTCGAAATATAAAGAATACGATTGGCAGCTGTCAGCCATCGCGAATGGGCTAAATTGCTAGGATTCTTCAGTGAAAGAACGACTAAGCAATGACCGCTGATAGCTGCATTGCAAATTTGCAGCAAACAACACGGGTCTGTGCTTAAATCCGATGGATTCATAAAACTGGGCCTCTGTCCTTGAAAACCTTGTTAATTAAAAATTGACATTTTTCGTATTTAAGCAGTAACTTCCTGTCTGTCCCGAAGAACATCGTGGTCCTGTTGTGTGACCATCAATGTGCTGCAGTAAGTGCTGGAGTGGTAATTCATTAGCATGTAGTTGGCAAACCATCCACTGCAGCGGCTTTTTTAGGGAATCTTCCACCAGTATAATGATGCCTACTTTGGACCCCGTATTGACTGCCGTCTCATCGCAACCAACTGCACACAAATTTTCCATACTGATGTCGCTACTTTGATTGAAATTTAAAATAGCACCGAAAATATTTACTGCTGTAGAAGTATTTGGTGATACATGCCCCAAATATGTGGACCCTGGTTCCATATCAGCGTAATATGCTCTTCTAATATAGTTTTCCTGTAGTACTTTCCGTTTTTTTATATATATTTACCAAAGTGCTGTCTCTTTACCATCCAAGTATAAACCTTGCAGATACCAAATCGTTTCAAATTTTTCCTGTTTAACTTTTGGTCTATTTACGTTGAACTCCCACCTTATCTAATTTTTCTCGATAACTTTTGAAACATTTTTTGGACTAATAATACCGACATCTTGCAAAACAGCATTTGTAGTGGCTGCAGAAGAACGGGATGACACTCTAGTTCTATCGCAAGCCATTCCTAATGATGGTACTTTAAGTCTCATTTGATTAGGTTTCTGTATGACTGGAAGGTCGAACTAAGTAGAACAGTAAGGTTCTGAAGGTAGAATGTTAAAAATAGATGCTGCAACTTTTCCTTTAGTACCGGCATCGGCATCAAGTCTGCGTGATTTTGCAGGTAAAACCTATGGGGATAGTCACATAATAATTAATATATAAATAATAAATGTACCATAAAATCAAACCTCTGTCAGACATACTGATTTCAATATCTCCTTCGGTACACTCTCCTTGTCCGTTAGAAGCATCAGACTCTATTTTATGTGTTTTGATTCGCTTTAGTTCCTTTTTATGAAAGGTTTGTTTTTACAATCGAGAAGACGAAGGTGAAACGATCGACCACTTTGTCCAACACCTCAAGAAAATAGCAAACTAGCAGAAGAGGAAATGGCGCGTGACAAGATTGTGTTAGGAATTAAAGGTCGAGTGCTACAGGAAAAATTATTGGGCGTCGAAGATGTGAATTTAGAAAAATGTATTGAAGTTTGTCGAACAAGTGAAATCACAAGAAGCCAGATGAGGAATATGCAAGATGGTGAAAAGCTGGTTGGTGCGATAAAGAGTAAACAAGTTTTAAGATAAAACGAAGACCGAAGAAAAGTGCCGAGTGAAAATGTTACA
This sequence comes from Vesta saturnalis, assembly GCA_036346205.1. Classification (NCBI taxonomy): domain Eukaryota; kingdom Metazoa; phylum Arthropoda; class Insecta; order Coleoptera; family Lampyridae; genus Vesta; species Vesta saturnalis. Next base: position 816,661 of record JARFJB010002202.1, read on the forward strand.
CCAAAGCATAAAAATAAATTTGATTGTAGGAGATGCTGTACCTACCATGGAATTAACGAATGTCCAGCATACCATCAAAAATATAGGCGTTGTGGCGGGGCAAATCATGTTCAAAGAGGTGGAAATGGTCAGACTGGTTGACCAGGCTGCTGAATCATCACAATTTGTTGGTACAGTTATCATGTTAAGTAACAATAATTTTAAATATGTAAATTCTATTAGTTGATTTGAAAATATTGAAATCAATGGTTACAAGTTAAAATTCAAATTAGGTACAGGGGCTGAAGTAAATGTTTTTTCCGTAAATGCTCTAAAAAATTTAAATTGTAATAAAAGAATTGTTAAAACCAATGTAAGTTTAGAAGCCTACGGGGGCGAACGAATTAAACCGTTAGGAATGGTTAACTTACCATGCAAAGTTAATGACTTTCCAAACTGATAAATTTTATTGTTCAGTGTGATTTTATTACATTGTTAGGGTTAAAATCTCGTTTAGTTTAGTTAAGCGAACACATAGTATAAGCCAAAATAACAATATTCAAAGTTTTATTGAACACATCTCTGATTTGTTCACTGGAGTAGGCAAATTTCAAGGGAAATGTAAAATAAATCTAGAACCGGGTGCTGTACCTGCGGTAAAGCCACCCAGAAGAGTACCACTAGTAATTAAGCCAACATTGAAAGAAAAATTAGATCAATTAGAAGAGGAAGGTATTATACACAAATGTGAACGCTTGGTTGAGTGGGATAGCAATTTAGTAATTGTTGAAAAACCAATGGTTCTCTCAGATTATGTTTAGATCCGGTTGAGTTGGATAAAATGATTAAAAGAGAATATTTGTTAATTCCCAGATCTGTTCTAAATCGTGGTGGTAAATGGTGTTTTACAGTGTTAGGACTTGAAATATGATTTTTACCAGTCTAGTAAAATATGTACATTTAACTCTCCATTTGGATATTCCCTTTGGATTGGCATTAGCACCAGAATATTTTCAGTCGATTTATTTAAAAAATTTCGGTGACACTGATAATGTTATTGATAGCAGGTAAAGATGAAGCAGAACATGATAAAATTTTAGAAAAAGCCAAGGCAAAGTTCAGTTTAGCGTAAACAAGGTCCAATATTTAGGCAGATTTTTCAATTGATGGTGTAAAACCAGATGAGGAAAGAGTCAAAGTAGTTGTAGAGTTGAGTACTCCCAAAAATAAAGATGAACTACGAAAAGTGTTAGACACAATTAATTATTTTCGAAATTTCATACCGAATTTATCGCAAATAACGTCATCGATAAGAATTTTATTGAAGGAAGATGTAGAATTTCAATGGACTGATGTACAAGAAAAGTGTTTTGAAACAAAAAAATTGTTAATTAATGCGCCAATTTTAACCAATTTTTGTGGTGATAAGGATATTCACATTCAAACTGACGCATCAAAAGATGGGTTAGGGTCCTACCTATTACAAGACAATGTGCTATGATTCTCGTAGCTTAACTGAGACAGAGAAAAGATACTCTCAAATTGAAAAAGAGTATCTATGTCATGTGTGTTTTAACGCCCTGTATATATATATATATATATATATATATATATATATATATATATATATATATATATATATATATATATATATATATATATTCACACACGTTTTTTTTTCGTTTTTTACTCAATTCTCGCTTTCACGCTAACGAAATTTGTTTGTTGTTTTTAGGCGGTCATAATGTTAAAGTTAAGATTGACGTGTTGCATTGATTGATTTCCTAAGCTTTATAGTAGTTTTCGAATTAAAATTTTCGTACTGAAATTTAAAATGGATTTCTGAAATTGGCATTCAAATCTTGCATGGATTAATTAATTGCAAATTCAAATTCAAAAGTTGAGGGTAAATTATTTCCGGATACGCCGGAAGACCGAATATATCGTCCCGGTTGTGGCCGACCTAGAGCAGCGTTCAGATGGATATATTGGAGTTCATCCCTCCTGGGTGTTTCTTTTGAAGTTTCGGTCACTTGGTGTCGGCTAACGAACGTTTCATAAAAGTGATGTATTTTGCTAAGTGCATCCTACTAGTGAAATATTGAACGCAAATACGCCGATTGGCAATATCGAGTAAAAATTGTTGTGAAGGCACACCGCTCTTTACCTGTCCTAACATTCAGCCGTGACAGACAACGGTTTCACTGTATATAGTTGTGTAAATATTTATTTTAAATCATAAATATACCTGTAAATAAAGCTACCGTATTAAGTCAAGATTATGTAAAGAATTTCGTGCGTAATAGCTTTTTGTGTACATAAACTGTGCAACACCCAAGGTAGTCAAGTAAAACGAAACGTTATTGAAGTTGTTATTAGGAAATTGCTGCATTGATTTGCCGTTTGAAAGTCATTAAGCACGTTTCGTGAAGCCGTTTCCGTCCAGATTGCTTCCACTATCACCTGGAGGAGTTTTCAAGAATTTTGTAGAAGGTAATTAGCATTGCACGTTTATTGCGATGGTGATATCACACGACTGTTTGCATTTCGATGAAATTATTATTTTTGGTCAGTAGGTGAATAATTAATTGGTTTCAATAGCGTTATTTGTGATCTCCTCCTGAGCAGTGAAAGCAATAATTAATGAAGAATGGTAATTTAAAGATTGAAAACTAAATGATTTAATTAAAGCTAATTTTATTGATTTAAAATTTTATTGATTTGTTTTGAAAGTGACCTGGTGGCGAGTGCCAAAATTTGGCGCATTTAGTTTTTTTTTATTAAATAGTTTTTTGTTTAACGTAACAAATTAGAGAATTTTGAATGACGTTAGTTTAGTTTGTGTTTAATTATTTTATTTTGAATTCAATTGATAATTAGTCTTTCAGTTCTGACTTTGCAATAATTAAGCGAAACATTTAGCGTTGTCTATTTTTTGTTTGAGCGTATTTTTACACAAGCGTTGGGCGTAACTTAACGTTAAATTAAGTTAACGAAAGTCATTGAACTCCCAACAGCTGATTTGCATGCACGCTTCCTTAATATTTGAAGCTAGTGGTTATTTTGAAGAGCTAAGATTCCGGAGCATCTCTTCCGTGCACCTGGCGGTAGCCAACCTAAAGATAAGTGAGACTTTCTGACTATTTAAGGCTGATCTGTCTACGTGTGTCTAGGTGTATTCTTTCCGACTTTGTTTTAATAACAATCTGGCGCCCATTACTCGACTTTATTCCAATTGCGACGTACCCTTGTTCGCGACTTTCGACAATACGACTAATCACCATCCGTATTTTTAAATTCAAAAACACACCCAAAGATCTTTGTCCCACCGAGCTAGTCCGGTGCACATTAATTATCTGCTACCTTCCATGTTAATTTCATTTTCGACCGTAGCATCAAGCAGTACCATTTTCGGTTAATAAGTTTCACAATTATGTTTACGGTAAAAAGTTGTGGTCTGATCACCTACGGTTAGTTTCTATTAATAAGAAAAATGTAACCAATATAGAGACACCTAGGTTACAAAAAATATCATTTGAGCATTAAGCACATTCCAGGAAAATATTTTCATGTGGTTGGTCTATTGTCGAGAAATGTTTTAAAGGAGGACATAGAGGACGATCCGTCCATGTTGGAAGCTATTCATATTGTCCATAGTACAGTAAATATTTCAGAAAATAAGATCCTCTTCTAAAAACTCTATTAAGTTATTGCAAAAACGAATGGCCTGAAATTAGGTAAATACCTGTTGGGTTAAAACATTATTATAGTTTAAAAAACGATATTTATGAGGTAGAAAATGTGCTATATTATCAAAATTGAATCATTGATCCTCAATCATTAAGACAAGGTATGATGAATTTAGTTCATGAAAGTCATTCTGGCATTACTAAGTCAATTGCTAGAGCTAAAGGAGTATTTTATCGGCCTACATTACACAAATACGTTGAAATGTTTGTGAAAAGATGTAAAACTTGTAAGAAGTTTAGACCCTCAAATATCAAAGAACCAATGTTATCATATAATTTACCAGTTAGACCGTTCGAAAAAATTGCTTCCGATATTTGTGAGTATGGGAAAAAGTCGTACCTTATAATTTTTGATTATTTATCTAAATGGCTGGAAGTAATTCCAATTGAAATAAGGTATCGGAAAAAATAATTTCCAAATTTAACACTTGCTCTGCAACACACGGAGTTCCAGTTGAAACAGTTGCGGACAATATGCCAATTGCTTCGTACAGTTTAAAAAAATTCTTGAATGAATTTGGTTGTGTTGTTAACACTAGTAGTCCAAAGTATCCGCAGAGTAGTGCGTAGTAGTAGTGATAGGTCTTATAATTTAAATAATAGTCACGTAGATAGTGATGTTACTGAAAGTGGTTAATGGCGATCAAAGTGTATTAAGTGAAATGGTGAATAAGCATCAACGAAAGGTTCCAGTTAAATTTAACAAGTATGTAATTTATAAATAAATGAAAGGGGGATATTGGTTACCTTGCTACGTTGGTAACCCTAATAGTACTAAATATAGAATATATAACCGAGTGTAAATACGTTTAGTTTGCTGTTAATTAAGTATACTAATCTTAAAACGTGTTTTATTAAACACCACCTGCTACATACACAACTAACACCAACATAACAGTATCAGGGGTAGAGTAACGCAGTACTCCAACCGTTATGCAAAAGCTAATTACAAATGTATGGGCAGTAACTATGATCCGACTGCCCAAACGATCTATTTAATGTACTTTGATATTATTAACCTTTATGGAAAGTCCATATAGCAACTCTTGCCATATAAGGAGTTTTACTTTGTAGATAACTCTTGTAACAACAATAAATAACGCCAAATTGTAATAACAAAACGTGGTGATGATGTAATAACTCCAATTGATATGATGTAATTTGAATATTATAATAACGTAATAATGAAATTAGGTACAGTTCTCCCTAACACAAATCATATAACTAATTGAGATACTAACCTTTCACCACTAATTTGTGCCTTTGACTCTAGTCGGTTGATTAAATAGGGGTAGGTTCAAATAAACTGATTGCTCAAATACCTTAAAGCTGCTTGATTCCAATTTGCTTAGTTATTTTCTCTTCACCTAATTGATAAAAATGCAATGTAAAAAAAAACAATAAAATGTAAACTCGAGCGCCAAACTATCTTTATACGGAATAGTTAAACCTAGTTAGTAACAATAATAGCTTTTATGAAAATAAAAAATAACAACGTGCAATTATGTTTATTACCATAATGATGATTAAATAAAATTGGTCTTAAAACTATGCTTATAGTAAAGAAAAAGAAACAATCATTATATAAATACCTCGTTCGCATGAATTGGAAACGATCAACTCAGTGATGTCATTATTGTATCAACATGCGTAAATTCTTGTAACCATTTAACCGCTACACCCAATAACTGGAAGTATTATTATAATTTCTTCTTAAAATATTTCATTATTTTGAAATTTTGTATGCAAAAATTGCCAACATACAATGGGACGTATGCACCAATTGAAATTACTTTCGTATTTAAAATGTAATTAAAGTACCATCATAAAAGAAAAAGTGAAAAAACGAAGTAAACTGAAGTGACTTAAGTAAACATCATAAAAATGCCATATAAAAGTGCCATATAAAAGTAAGTGCCTGGAAAGAGCAAATGCTTTAGTTTTAAATATAATGAATTAAAAAATAACTTACCATCTAAACCGATGGCACTAAATATAAAAAATTAGGTAAAAACCATTATAACAATGCCTTCTGCTGTAACATTCAGCAGGAAGTAAAAAAAAATAGCGGCCTTCAGAATAGCTCCTGTAAGTGTCCCCCCACGCATCTGCGCATAGAATTAAGTTATCACGCGTGCGCGGTCAGCATCCAATTTCTTACGGAAAGGGAAATATTAATCTTTACGAAATATTACACTTAAAGGATGTGTACTATGAAATGCAAATTAAGCTGCCTACCTCATTCCTATAATGCAAAACTTAAGAACTTTTTCTTATATTTACTACTAAATGAATGAAAGATCTTAAATTAAATTATTTTTTAGTACAACACAAAAAAGGGTTGTTACACCCTAACCTTAAATCCATACTAACATAAATATAGACACCAGTTTTTTGGATCTCCCTGTATTAGTTTAAACCAATAATGACAATTAAAAAGTCATGGTAATACCGACAAAACAAAAACAATAATTACAATTATGTCACAGTTACAAAACAGTATTAATGTTTGTGGTCATTATCAATAAATTGATTCATGCATAGATATCGCTGTTATTGACAGCTACGAAAAATGGTTTATACATTAGCTGAAAGGACCGAAATTATTTTTCTTTGCGGAAAATGTGACGAAAGTGCTAAACGAACAGCTACTGTATTTAATGAAAGACACCCAGACAAACATATCGATCAAGTATGTGTCAATACTTGTACGAAAATTTTTGGAAACAGGAACTGTCTTGATTAAGAAGCATAAGGAGAAACGAGTTTTAGACGAAAATACACAGAGAGAAGTAATTTGAAATTTTACCATGGTCAAACAGCATCCATCAGGAAAGTAACAGACTCCACACCTCTCCTTAGGTTCTGTACACACGGCTCTTCATATGCACAAATTTCGCCCGTAACTAAATGAAGATGATCCCTATCGTAGATTTGAATTTTGTGAAATAATAACACTTAAAATTAACTCCAATTAAAGTCCAATTCATCATATTTGTTTTAGCGACGGGTCGCCTTCGCTTTAAATGGATTAGTCAATCGTCATAGCTGTAGCTATTGGAATGACACAAATCCACATGTTTTTTGTGAAGGTCAAAAAGCACCTCAAAAAGTAAATGTTTGGGATGGAATTTTAGAAACACTGTTATTGGACTAGTATTCAGTGAAGGAATTTTGACGGGTGAAAAATATTTGGGACTTTTAGGTGACGTTACCAAACCTTTTAATGCAGTTGGTTTGGAAAACCAACTATATAACCAAAAAATGTTTTGATTGATGAGAATAACTTATATTTTCAGCAACACGGAGCTCCACCACATTTTGACTATTTGGTACTAAGAGTGACCACCTCGATCTCTAGTATTAACACCACTCGACCTTTTTTGGTGGGGTTATTTTAAATCTGAGGTCTGCAAAACACAACCAACATCTCTTGATGATTTAAGATAATTATTCAAGTTTGCGGATATAAAAAAGATTCCAAAATGTGCGACAAGAATTTGAAAAGGGACTAACTGAATGTTAATGGGGGTCACACTTGATTAAATACCAGGTATTTTTTTGTTAATACGTGTCTTTTATAATTTATTAAAGATTCTTTATGTTATCTGAAAAGTTTGAGGTTTCCTTTTTAAGAAGTAGCGATAGGGTCAATCTGGCGTTTATAACATTAGCGCCATAAACTGTCCCCCTCAACTTAAAAGTTGACGTGTTTCGGCATTTCTTTCTAACACGGCGCACTTCTGAAATATTAAGGGTTAGGTCCTTTTCAAATGATCGCATCTTAGCTCCCGTCTTCTACTACATAAAGTATTTAGTAGTATAGCTATAGCGGTCCTAACTCACCGTGCACGTACGCGTTCCCGTTTCAAGGTCGGTACCATTGCCTATTTCAAGGGGTAGCTGAAGACACCAGGTGTGTAACCTCTTCAAGGTTATGTGGTTGGTAAGCCTCTTCGAGGTCCCCCGCTTCAAGGTCATTATAGTCCTGAAGGTCATTGCGCTCGGTCTCAGGCAAGTCTATGCATGTTTCTAGGCCACGCCCTATTCTGAGAAACAAAGGGGGCCCATTGTTTAAAGTCTATGCTTTCAAGGTCACATGAGAGAACGAAGACGATCTATTGTTTTGGCTGTCATTCTGAAATTCTAGGAAATCAATAACAAAGACGATGCATTGTTCAAAGTCTGTGCTTTCAAGGTCACATGAAAGAACAAAGACTATCTATTGTTCCGTTATTATAAAAATAGATTGTTATCTCAATTCTAGGAAATCAAGAAACGCTTCAAAGTCTATGCTTACAATTTTCAAGGTAAAAGAACAAAAGCGATTCATTCTTCTGGTCGAGTTATAAAAATAAATTGTTATCTCAATTCTGAGAAATCATGAATAATGTATTGTTCAAAGTCTTTGCTTATAATTTTCAAGGTAATTGAACAAAGACGATTCATTTTTCAGTTAGAAATAGATTGTTATCTAAAGACATCTCTTTCAAGAACAAAGGCAATCCATTGTCAACGATTTAAAGTTTATGCTTAGAAGGTCACACCTCTGATAACAAAGACGATCCATTGTCCAGTTAGAAATAGATTGTAATCTCAATTCTAGGAAATCAAGAGCCCTGAGGTGCATGTTTCAATGCCACGCCCCTCAAGTGCTCTAAACAGGTGGCCGTTCCTAAACAGGTAGCCGTTTCCTAAAACAGGTAGCCGTTTCCTAAAACAGGTAGCCGTTTCCCAAAACAGGGTCCGTTTCCCAATTCTAGGAAATCAAGAAAAAGGCGGTCCATTGTCAACGCTTCAAAGTCTATGTTTATCATTTTCAAGGCCACATGAGAGAACAAAGACGATTTATTGTTCTGGTTGATTTATAAAAAAAAAAAATAGATTGTTATCTAAATACACTTCGATTCTGAGAAATCAAGAACAAAAGCGATCCATTACCAACGCTTCAAAGTCTATGCTTACAATTTTCTAGGTAAAAGAACAAAAGCGATTCATTCTTCTGCTCGAGTTATAAAAATAAATTGTTATCTCAATTCTAGGAAATCAAGAACAAAGACGATGCATTGTCGACGGTTCAAAGTCTATGCTTACAATTTTCAAGGTCACACCTCTGAGAAATCAAGAATAAAGGGGACCCATTGTTCTGGTTGATTTATAAAAATAGATTGTTATCTACACTTCGATTCTGAGAAATCAACTTTCAAGAACAAAGGCGATCCATTGTCAACGATTTAAAGTCTATGCTTACAATTTTCAAGGTAAAAGAACAAAGACGATTCATTATTTTGGCTGAGTCGTAGCTTATGAAAAGGTGAGCCGAACTTATCCGACCTTACCCGAACTTATCTCTATATAAGTAGATAAAACACAGTCCCACGTCAGTCGATACATTGCAATCGTCACAACAACAAATTACCTAAAGTAAAAAGCAACTATTATTACTTAATCACCAGTGTGTGCATCATATTTTTACAATCCTGACTAAAAGTTTTATTGTAAACCGGAGAGCAATTTGTTAAACGTTAAGAGTAACTATTATTACTCACCAGTTTGTGCATCATATTTTTACAATCGTGACTAGAACCGTTGTGAAAAGCAATTTGTTAAAAGTTCATTATTACGTGTGTGCTTCATATTGCTAGCTATGAGTATGCCAAGTAGTAGTGAGATGGTTAATTTAACAAAGCGCATTGTTCCCTTATTGAAAACAAAAAAGGAATTTGCCAGGCACATCCGTATAGTTAACATCAATATCAAGCTATTGCAAGATATAATTAAACATAAAATTTATTATGAGACCAATGAAAGCTTGCTTAAGCTTGAGAGCAATTTAGCATTGCTCAAGTGCTATCTGGTTAGATTGAGACGGTTAAAGAACGCTTCAGAGAAAGTTGGTAGTGGAATTGTCAATAAAAAAGGTATGCATAAATTACGTTGGTACCCCCTAGACTCATGTTTTAATGGTAGGCTGCTTACAGGAATTATAATCAATATGTCAAACATTAAGGACCCTTTGATATTTTTACTAAACACGTATAATAGTTTTGCACGTAAGGTGAAATTAATGTTAAGGCAATCTATGCTAAAGGTAAATGTGGTCTTAGGCTGCAATTTCATGCAACCCCAAAATCATAATATTGAATTGAAGACTTTTGCCACAAAAATTGCGTTATTGATATTTCAACCAATATACGTGTCTGGTACAATGAAAACGTGTATGATAAGTTACGGATAAAATTAGAGGAGTTTTCCGAAAGGGATTCCGGTTGGGCAGTACATGAAGTCTTACATTTAAAAGTAAATATTAATAGCTATGTCCCATTTAGAGGCGGTCATTCAACCTATGTTAAAGTTCCTCGCTTCATAGCAGTAAAGCGTGCTGTTGTTAATGTTAAAAATAACGATGAGTTTTGCTTCCTGTGGGCCGTTGTTTCAGCATTATATCCCGCGCAGCGTAATACAGAAAGGGTTCAAAGTTATCCCCATTTTAGAGATTTTTTGAAGTACGATTCAATTCACTTCCCCATTCAGCTGGATGATGTGAAGAAATTTGAGAAACTAAACAACCTTGCAACTAATTTGTACTGCATAAATGATAAAAAAGTTGCACCCCTTGTATTGAGTAATCAGCAAAGCGATAGAGAACCCATAAATCTTTTAATACTTTCTGATAGGGCCGCGGATAACACTGTATACCATTTCACATGGATTAAAAATATGTCAGCTTTATTTTCAAAACAGATATCGAATTATGAGGGCAAGAAATTTATTTGTTACCGATGCTTGAACAATTTTTCTTCAGATCGCCTTCTACAAAAACATACCACTCACTGTCAGCAACTTAATTAATGCTCTACTAGGCTGCCTACCGAAGCGGAAATGAATTTACAGTTCAAAAATTTCGCATTCCAAGAAAAGGTGCCATTTGTCATTTATGCCGATTTAGAAAGTATTTTAGAGAAGTGTGCAAATGGTATCGAAGGTAATACTCTTTTTCACTCCAAACACACACCTTTCAGCATTGCCTACTATTTGAAGTGTTCATATGATGATTCTTTATCTCGATTTAGGCTTTATAGAGGAAAGGATTGCATTCAATGGTTTGTTAACGATAACCAATCAAATTATTCCAATGGATACTTTAAGTCTCAGTCAGGTTGAGCAATTTGAAAGCGCCACGATTTGTCACATTTGTCGAAACCATTTACTAATTCTGATATAAAAGTTAGAGACCATAATCATCTTACGGAGCATTTCGGGGGCAGCGCACCAGGCATGTAACCTAAACTAAACAAACTCCCACATTCTGCCAGTTGTGTTCCATAATTTATCAGGTTATGATTCTCATTTCATCATTAGAGAATTGGCTAGTGTTCCCGGTTTGATTTCACTGCTACCCATAAACAAAAAAGATATATCTCTTTTACGAAGGTAATGGAAGGCACCAAAATTAAAGTTTAGATTTATTGACTCTTTCAGATTTATGAGCAGTAGTATTGAAAAGTTGTCAGAATATTTGGAGGATAGTAAAAAAATTATTTCCCGCGCTAGTTGCAACAATGAGGAGGAATTTTCTCTAGTAGTTCGCAAAGGTGTGTTTCCTTATGAGTATATTGATACGTGGGATAAATTGAATGAGACCACGCTCCCTCCTAAAGAAGCATTTTTCAGTCATCTTAATAATGAGGGAATCAGTGATGAGAGTTTTGCGCATGCGGTTAACGTTTGGAACAAATTTAGTATTAAATCGTTAGGGGAGTACTCAGATTTGTATTTAAAAACAGACGTTCTACTTTTAGCAGATATTTTCGAGAACTTTCGGCAAACTTGTATAAGTACTTACGAGCTTGATCCTCTGCACTATTATACAGCTCCCGGTTTAGCATTCGATGCTATGCATAAAATTACACAAGTAAAGTTAGAATTATTTACAGACATTGATATGCTAATGTTTATCGAAGGAGGGATTAGAGGTGGTGTAGCTCAATGTTCAAATCGGTATGCTAAAGCTAACAATAAGTACATGGGGGAAAAATTTGATCCCACCTCCGAAAGTGTGTATTTAATGTACTACGACGTGAATAATTTATATGGAGCCGCCATGTCAGAATTTCTACCATTTGGCGATTTTTCTTTTGTTGATGAAGCTAATTTTGAAAGTTTAGATTTAATAAACCATCCTGATGATTCGGAAATTGGGTATATAGTCGATTGTGATTTAGACTATCCTATAGAATTACATGAGAGTCACAGTGATCTACCGCTGGCACCCGAACATATGGTTCCACCCACGCCTGATTCCAAAATGAAAAATTACTGCTTACCCTGTATCCAAAACGTAATTATGTAATTCATTACAGAAATTTGAAAGTATATTTAAAATATGGATTGAAGTTGGTAAAAGTACACCGTATATTACGTTTTAAACAGTCCCCATGGTTAAAAAATATATAGATTTAAATACAGCCATGCGTCAGCAATCTCAAAATGAATTCGATAAAATTTCTATAAATTAATGATTAATAGTGTTTTGGAAGCTGATGGAAAATGTACGTAAGCATAAGGACATACGGCTAGTAACGAAATGGGAGGGTCGCTATGGTGCTCGTGCTTACATATCAAAACCAAATGTTCATAGTTGTACAATATTTGACAATGATATGCTTATCATTCAAATGAATAAGCTTGAAGTATATTTCAATAAACCTATATATGCAGGATTCAGTGTTTTAGACGTTTCAAAACTTTTTATATAATTTTCATTACGGTTACACGCTACCCAAGTTCCATAATAGTGCTAAGCTCTTGTACACGGATACGGATAGTCTCATATACGCCTTTTCGGTTCCCGATATCTATGAATGTATTAAAGAGGACATTGATAAATTCGATACATCTGATTATAGTCCTGACAACATCTTTGGACTCCCATTAGTAAATAAAAAGGTCCCCGGCTTAATGAAAGATGAAAATCATGGCAAAATTATGGTTGAATTTGTAGGACTTCGTGCAAAAATGTATGCTTACGCGGTTGATGAAAAGGTTGTAAAAAAATCAAAGGGTTCTACCCACGCAAGCGTGAGGCAGATCACTATTAATGATTATAAACAGGTTTTATTTGATGGTGGCGTAATAAGGCGCTATCAACACTTCATAAGATCAAAGAAACATGATGTGTTTACCATTAAACAAAATAAAGTCATACTCAATCCTTATGATGATAAACGCTTAGTAAATTTTGATTTCACTGATACTAGACCCTGGGGTACAACTTTCAGTAAACAATGAGCAGTCTTCAGGACAGCTTACAGGAAGAGCTGCAGTGCAGTAGTGATCAAATCTACAAAAAGTACCTGAAGCGTTCTTTGACCTCTCCTGAAAACTATACATTTATATTGAATATATTGCAAAATATTGTTATTCCGATGAGTGTTTTAACTGGTGTGCTATAAACTCAAAGTGTGCAAATGAAGTAATTATTAAGACATTATTTGATAGAAAAATTAGCTTAGACAATACCATTAAAAGTTTTACGAACTTGTGTACCGATAAAGGTTCGTTAACCTCTAATGATGTAGATAGGATTTTAGATGGCATGAATTTACTTGGTGACATACCCCTTAAAATGTACATATACAAGTTATTATGGGGTGATTCATTGTGTACAAATGCTAGCGTACAAAATATTGTTTATAAAGACACTTTCTCTATTATAAGTGAATGTATCGAGACAGCAGCATATTATGCTAATTACAAGTGCCTCACTATTTTAATTGAAGTATTATTAGAACAAAACATTACATATAAGTTTCAACCGTGGGAAAATGAGGAACACCACAAAATTTACCGCTGGATTTTGGAAAACATTGAGAAAGGTGATTCCTGCTTGGGATGGACATGTGGACCAGATTCGGGGATATGGCCGTCTAGTAATTTAAACGATTATAGAAATACTTTGGGTTTACTATATAAGATGATGTAATATTTAAATAAATACAATTATAATTGTTTTATGTGGTTTTAATTCATCTAAAAGTTACAATCCCTACAGCTATATTATAAAACTAAATCGTCTTTATTGATCCATGATCTTTCATCCAATCCCCACCACTTTACGAATAACTTGTTATTCTTGGAGCGAAGCACTTTTTCCACAAGGTACACATCCGGATACTTTGTTTTCTGTAATTCATGTTCATAAAAGCCTCCCAGCACAGGTGATCCTTTCATGTCCTCCAACATGTAGGTGGTTGGGTTAGTAATGCAAACTTTCACAATCTTGAATAGTTCACTTGACCAATTGGGGGTGTATCCTTTAGCGAAAATACTTTTAAACTTACTGATTCGTACTATGTCACCCACACAATAACGATTCCTATCAACTATTTTTATGTGAGTGTAAGCCTCTAGCTTTGTATGATTACCGACATCTTTGGGCTTCATTCCTATAGTTCTATGCTTACGATTGTTATAAGCCATCGTTACGGTGTCAATTGTATCAATCCATTTATATTTACCCTGTAGGCTGAATGACTTGTATAGGGCAGACTTAACGGTCCTGATCACTCGTTCCACAGTTGCTGCCTTCTTTGTACTATAGGTGGAGTAATGGTTGACTCCATAACGCTGCATTAGTTTAGTGAAGTGGTCATTGTAGAATTCTTTTCCTGCATCTGTCTGCAAATTGGAAGGTTTCCGCCCGTTTTGAAGATTTCCTGCATGACCTTGGCAACTTCCAAGCCCGTTTTTTTTTAATCCTTTGGTCCACAAGTATTTCGAAAAACAGTCAATAACTACTAAAATATACTTGTAGCCCTTATTTTGTTTGGCATATGTGTTAAATTCGGCCAAATCTGCTTGCCAGAGGTCATCATATCCCATAATTATTGTGCGCCTTCGTTTAAAATTTTTCTTGCGGGTTTGTGCAATTCATTGACGAGTTGTAATTTGGACATGATCCACAATTTCTTTAAGTTGATGTAGTTTTTCCTCCAACACTAGATAAGCGTTAAAGTTCCTTTAACAGCTTTCTGAATTGCTTGCAGACAAAAATCAAGGTATCCTTTACTTATAGCATCACCATCTTCTTCCGGATCCGCCAACTGGGTCAAACGGTTTCCATCCAAATTCAACCTTGTGATAAATAGTATTGCTTGGTGATGACATCTTGAGGATCTATGGGGTTGGCAACATTGCTGAGTCTCTTATTCTCGATATCGAATTGATTATCATCAATAAGTTGAAACTGAGGGTTAATTTCTTAAATTGATACTGGGCATGTGACCGTCCAAATTTATCAAGAGGCATTTTAGTTATGATATGTCGACATCAATGCAGTCTGATTTATATTGTTCAGAAAACTAGTGTTTGGTCTTTCAATGTATCCATCTTCATACATTCCTCTACAATTGATATTATATCGTTTACGACACCGGTGTTTTCAGCCAATTTTTCTGCCACAATACTTCTAGATCACGAATTAGTTCATGTACATCATTCCAATACTTATATTCAATCGGCCTATTTGTTAATTCCTTAAAAAACATAGCTCCACCTCCCTGAGTTGTGGGTGATGATAGCAAGGGTTTAATTATTTGTGTATACTTTTTGCTGCGGCTTCCTCGAATCTGTCCACTTACATCATAATCTCGCCTTGCAACATTCGTAGCTGCTAAAATACGTTTATAATTCTTTCTATCCTTTGAATTTACTAGATTTAAATCGGGTTCATTCATAATAAGCAGATCATATAAACCTGGAGTCCCTTTACACGTGACACCATTAATGATCATATCCTTTCCTTTAATTGTGATGGGGGTATTACCAATTGCCCATTTGTCTGTTCTGGCGTCGTAGTGGACTCCATAAGTGTGATCAATAACACCTTCAAGATCCCTCATAATCCGTTCAACATATATACGAGGTAATTCGTGGTACTGCTCGAGAAATTCTTCAGAGATAGGTTCATTACAGGAATCATCTGTGATACTAAGAGGTTCTTCTTCCTCGGTAGTAATCTCTCCTACAACAGATGTTTCTAGGAAAGGTGGTGTACGAGAAGGGGGATTTATTTGAAACAGCGGAAGTTGAGCTAGGGGGCTTGTAGCACTCTTCCTTGGTGAAAGGAAGTGTGGTGGGCTAGTAGTAGCATGTTTTCTTCGAAATATGAACAAAGGTGAGTTTTTGGGTTTAACGGACTCCTTTGTTTTCTTATCAGGATGCATTTTATTCGCTATTTCAGTTAGGGGTTCTATTAGTGGTTTATAAGTACTTTCAAACGTTCTTTCATTATAAATGCGGGCAGTTTTAAGACTGTTGTATTTCTGCTGTATTATTTTACGAGTCTGAATAATTTTTCGCTTTAATATCATCTCCTTATTATTCATTGTAGCAAAATGGCTGTTAATACCTAAACGGATGTGTAACTACTAAACCACTGAAATCAGGCTAAGGTATTATATATTCATCAAACCTTTTCCTATAGCGACCATTATTGACTTCAGCATCCTTATTTATGACTATGAACCCAAACGGATCTATCCAGCACTTTGAACACATATCTCGAAACAATGTCATGCTTATGGTGGGGCTTATATGATTTTCATACACATGTTTTAGGTTTAATTCATCTTGCTCAAATAATATAATTAGATTCGCATTGTCACGAATTAATTGCTTTAGAATTTTACTGTAAGTTTGGCCCAAATAGAAACAATCAATATCGTTATGTCTACCCATAGAAAAATATGCCCTTATGTTATTTTGCTTTTCACAGGCGATATCATCAAAGATAAAGATAGAATTTGCTTTTGCACAATTCGGCTCAATCACATCTTGATTATCACTGAACGTAAAGTAACCTATATCCTTTATCAGAAGTAGGATTTCCTGTAAAAGTTTGTACTTGTTTTGATTTAATGATTTGGAGTATACGTATACATGTTTAAATTTCAAACCGTTTTTCTCAGTAAGCAAACTAATCATTGCTTTTGTTTTGCCGCAGTTGGAGGGCCACATATAATGCCACGTATACTATTAGGAAGTAAATCGCCATGTTTTGAAGTACCAGACTTTTCATCAAAGTCATGATTTTGAATTGGTGGTTTTGTTTCTGCGCAACTACTTTCATCTTTGATGGATGAAATGAAACTAAACGAATAATTACAACATTTTTAGTTATATAATACAGATTATAATTTTTCACTTCTCCGGTGAGTGGGTTGTACTGCACAATAGCATCGTGGAGAATAAGACCATAAGCAACGATTCCATTATCGAAAGGTGTTAGTGTTTCCATTTCCAATTTGATGTCTACTGTTGAGTTTTTAAGGATTCATTCTGTTAGAACAGTCCATTACAAATACTGGACATGATTTGAATTCGGTGTAGTTGAATAACACATCTGTATTATCTTCATCATAGTAGTCACATCGGAAGTTCAAAAATTGCGATAGGCAGGTATGTATTGGTTAGCACTGAAGTTCAAATGCATTGCTTCATAGGGATAATACTCTGAATTCAGATGTACTTTAAGGTTCCTGATGTTAATGTGATCAAAATTTCCGGCTCTTGCAGACTTTGTGTACCTTTTACCTTGTTGAAATGCAACAATTATCCAGCGCGGTTTTTCCAGTTGCGTTGACGTTTTTATTGGCCATATATCAGAGGTTGCTTGTTTTAAAGCAGGTAATTCATATGACTCCCATTGACGAAATGGAACAGTAACAATAGAATTCTTATTTATTCCTTCAAAAAGTCCAGTTTCGCGGCATCACTAAGGGTTAAGTGTGGTACTTTCCATTGAATTTTATTTAGGGTTATTTCCGCATCAACGTCACCATAGTAGCAGTTTGTATCGCTTCTAGATCGAATTAAAATCAACTCTTGACGCACATTCACGATCACTTGACGATAATCTTCCATTATTCCAAATATGTGGTTCAATGGTATGCATACTGTAAAGAATTTTTCGCCATTTCCCTCATCGAATTCTACTTGTAATGGTTCATCATTCTTTGGTGACCACCCCAAATGGCTTAATGCTTTGCTCTTGCTTGTCGTATAAGAAATATATCCTTTAAGTGTAGATGTTATGCCGGATTTCGGCAAACGTCCACTCTTTGACCGCCTAACTCATAACGAATCTCTTCGAAAAGGAAGTTGGGGAAATTATTGGTTAAGTTGCATGATTTTCCTTCATCTTCTTTCTTCAGTTTACCTTCTATGTACAGAAAACTATCATAAGTAGCTGTAATTAGATCCTGACTTTGAATTAAAATGCGTATTTCTTCGGAAGGTCCATACTTAGAAGAGCCATACGGAAGATAGGTGTGAATATCTGATTTAATTATAGCATCATCAAAATGTACGTTTTGAAAGATGTTTAATGATTCAGTCATTGTGTAGATGCAATGAGGGTTGATGAGTAATTAAAGATTTACTAAAGGGATGATGTCTTTTATATGAATTTCTTTTCAAACCTATAAATTAATTGTTATTAATTATGCCTTTTACAGTTTGTTTACTTCATATATTTTAAGAATGCACTATAAAAGCTTTCATTGTTATACAAAGAAAATCCTTGTTCACATTAAATATTGCATTTTTTAAATTACATACTTTTGAATGCAAACCTATTGTTATTTATAGCGAAACCTTTTTCTTCATACACATTTTCATTAATTATTATATTACTAATTATACGATGTAGTTTTGGCAAGTTTTAAAGAGATTAAAATAATTTTAAGAATGCAGATGCATTGTGTGTTTTATACAAAGAAAGTCTTTATTAGCTTGAATATTACATTTTTATACATTCCTACAAATTTTTAAGAATTCAAATGCATTAGTAACAAAGAAAACCCATTGTTCAATAAAACAAATGCATTCAGCTTCACGTGTGTAAGCGGAACATATCATTTGTAAAAGAGATAGACATTAAAGTAAACTTCATTCAAGGTCTCTTACACATAACAAATTTAACATTTCTTAGAGATACATTAATTCTATTAAAATGTACGCTTTGAAACACGTTTAATGGTTTGCTCACTCAGAACTTTCAATCCAATTGATGTTAAAAGTATTTCTCTGCAGATGTTAACTGCAATGAGGGTTGATTGGGTCTTTTGTATGGAATTGTCCTGTGATTAATTCGCAGACCCATGTTCTTTTAGTTCTAAGCGTACTATGAATGGTTCACTTTCACCAAAGTCTATTAACTCACCCTTTTGATTTGTCAATTTGATTGTTATATTACTGATTATGTCTGTGTTTATTTCTAAATATTGACTGTTGGTTGGAACTTTATCCAAACGATAGCCCGAGGGTACGGAAACGTCAATTTCGTATATTACCTTTGCAGGTTTGCCGTTTCGATAAGATCCCTTTATAATGTTGCACTCCACATGCAGATTAGTGTATTTAATTATTTGGAGTCTAACGCAGATGTGGAACATTCGCTTTAGTATTCTAGGCTCAAACCCGAGCATGCGGCCAATGCTACTCTCTTTAGTAGAATCGATCTCAAATGAACTGTTTATCTCACACTTAAGCGTATTGTTGTTTGCCCTAATGAAAAATTTTTCTGTGGGTATCTTTGATTTCAAGTAAGCACTAATTTCATCTAACTCATAGGCACCGTGTGGAATATTAATCACTCGCAAATGAGATGAATTTGTTCTAAAATAAAATCTATCGTTGCCCGTATAAATGTTTCTAATGCTGTTGCACCCGTAAAATCCCACCAATCCAACAACGTATTTCTTCTCCAAATCTAGCTCTATCGGTGGGTAGAACTTGCAGCTAGCTATGTTACCAACACCTTCTAAACTGAATGTTATTCACATTACTGAGAAAATTTAAGGTTATGTCGATTATTTATATAGAAATTGTAGGCATAGGTGCCAGCAAATAATGCTATTAAATTCCTGATCTTGATTGTAATTATAATAAATTTTACATCCCCGAAAGTAGTTAATCGCTTCAACTGGTGGTCGAAGATTACCGAAACTATCGTAATACCATACCTTTTCACCACGTTTTTTGTAGCAAACCCAATGTGTACCCGGTCCACTCTGACTATCTAAGTTGATGATTCCAGATTCATTTTTCTGTGGTAATTTAGGCAGGCTATCTCTCATAAAAATACCCCTAAAGTATGGTACACCTTTTGTGTATTTCTTTAAATCAATATCTGTTAACGCTCTTTCGGGTAATCTACTCAGTTTTTGGAAACGGTTTTAAGTATAATGCACCTCCAGATTTGTATGGTTTTAGATAGAATGCGCCACCAGCGATCGATTCCATCATACGATTATGGCGCGATGTCTCCTCTTGCAATTTTTGGCATTTTTACATCATTGACTGCTTTGGCAATTCCCGATGCACCGCCAGCTAAAGCACCGATTGCTGATAATCCTGCGAATAACGGAATAAGAAATGGCAAAACACTCCTTGTTTAGGTAAGGGAATTACTCTAGGAACTTTAATGTTTTTCTTTCCCCAACCTTTTTACTACACGTTTTGCCGTTGACAGTGCTGACTTTATTGTGTCGGTGAAATCTCCGTTAGCTTTCATTTCTTTAGCTATTGTTTCCGTACATGCAATAAACTTTCACCATTATTCTTCTTGGACCGACGTTTAAACCCCATCCCAAATTTTCTCTTTGCCTTCATGGTGGTACCGACTGCTAAAGCTGCAGCTCGTTCACCTAATGTTGCGTCTGCTGATTTAAAGCGTTCCCAAGCTTTTCTTCTAAAATTTTATCTGCTTTATGTCGACTTTCTAAATCTTGGTAGTCTCTATAACTGATATCATGCAGTTTGCACTGCGCATCTAATTGATTAATACCGGGGTCGCCGCGTGCTAGTCGTTTGTCTAATTTTGTACCAGGACCACAATACTGGTAACCGGGTAAATGCAATTCCACCGGTAGTTTATTGATTAGCGTATTCACTAAACCACCTGCACTCTTGCGCTTCTTACCATCATTGTTCACCTTGAGGGATAGGGTAGGGTATTTATACCTCAAATCGTGTAAAAACTTTATTTTTAGTAAATGCTATACATTAGATAAGTAGGACGATAGTACAATATTTCCATAAAGCATACAGTGTTATGTGAATTAATATTATACTTGGCATTTATAACATCATCAATGTCTTTATAAATGTCATCATCACCGAATTCCTTCTCACGAAAACGACGGTAGTCAACCACTTGTCGTATGAATTTTCATAGAAACACACCAGATTGTAAGATTCAAGAAATTCCAATCTATAGCTTATTATATCCTTCAAATCGAATAGTTCCTCTATGTTATGGGCGTTGAATGTACACAAACAACAGTTGTAGTTTTCTATCATAACAGTTTTCAAAATTCTCTCATATCCTTTAAGCAATTCCCAATTGCAATAAATACCGAGATTACTAGATAGAGATTCGTAATCTTGCTCATGTATTATATCCTCCTCGTTTACATGTGACCAATCAATTTGGCTTTCAATTTCTTGGGATCGAAGAAATTGTATTTCTACGTATGAATACCATCTTAGAAGTTCATTCCATTCCTTCACGTCTAATATCACGCTGTTGCCACATCTCATACGCACTACTGGTGCAAGGTTAAGGTGTGTACTGTATCCAATTTCAATATGCGTATCGTTCGATAGTTTATAGGAAGCACAATCAATTAAGTATTCATTAGCTGCCTGTTTGTACACCTCAGCCCTATCTTGAAATGATGATGACCAGTCGGAATAACCTTCATCTTGTTTCTCTTCATTTTTGCTACTACTACTACCATCACTATTTTGACAGCATGAACAAAAAAATGTTAAATTATTATTCATATTGTTATTACATGAAGTATCCAGGAGCGATTTTATTGCTTTTTTCATGACTTTACTTGTCCACAACCGCACTACGACTAAACACTACGAAGTGAGCATGTTTACATATGGTTGTAGGAATGTTATATGATCCAGCAAAGGTATGTTAAGTACATCAAACTTCCCATAATATGTGTATTTACTTAAATCAATTTTTATCTGTATATTGTGCTAGTCTTATAAAAAACGTTTTACTTGTTAGATGACCTAATCAGTCTGAACAATGCATCGTCTTTGTTCTCGGAATTTCATAAGCTACGACTCAACAATGAATCGTCTTTGTTCTTTTAGCTTGGAAATTGTAAGCATAGACTTTGAAGCGTCGTCTTTGTTCTTGATTTCCTAGAATTGAGATTACAATTGATTTTATAACTCGACTAGAAGAATGAACCACTTGCATAGACTTTGAACAATGGGCTTTTGATTTCCTGGAATTGAGATAACAATTTATTTTTAACTGAACAATGGATCGTCTTTGTTATCAGAGGTGTGACCTTGTAAGCATAAACTTTAAATCGTTGACAATGGATCGCCTTTATTCTTGATTTCTCAGAATCGAAGTGTATTTAGATAACAATCTATTTTATAACTCATAAAACAATAGATTGTCTTTGTTCTCTCATGTGACCTTGTAAACGTAAACTTTGAAGCGTTGACAATAGACCGCCTTTGTTCTTGATTTCCTAGAATTGAGATAACAATCTATTTCTTATAACTCGACCAGAACAATGAATCGCTTTTGGTGGCCTTGAAAATTGTAAACATAGACTTTGAACAATGCATCGTCTTTGTTATTGATTTCCTAGAAT
Source organism: Vesta saturnalis (assembly GCA_036346205.1). Classification (NCBI taxonomy): domain Eukaryota; kingdom Metazoa; phylum Arthropoda; class Insecta; order Coleoptera; family Lampyridae; genus Vesta; species Vesta saturnalis. The sequence continues at coordinate 839,090 of JARFJB010002202.1, forward strand.
TTCAGAAGCTATGACTCAGCCAAACAATGAATCACCTTTGTTATCAGAGGTGTGACCTTATAAGCATAGACTTTGAACAATGGGTCCCTTTGTTCTTGATTTCTCATAATTGAGATGTGGTCGTATGGAAACGGTTGCGAAACAGCTATCTCTTTTGGGAAACGGACCCCTGTTTTGGGAAACGGCTACCTGTTTTAGGAAACGGCTACCTGTTTTAGGAAACGGCTACCTGTTTAGGGGAACGGCCACCTGTTTAGAGCACTTGAGGGGGCGTGGCATTGAAACATGCACCTCAGGGCTCTTGATTTCCTAGAATTGAGATAACAATCTATTTCTAACTGAACAATGGATCGTCTTTGTTATCAGAGGTGTGACCTTCTAAGCATAAACTTTAAATCGTTGACAATGGATTGCCTTTGTTCTTGAAAGAGATGTCTTTAGATAACAATCTATTTCTAACTGAACAACGAATCGTCTTTGTTCATTTACCTTGAAAATTATAAGCATAGACTTTGAGCAATACATTATTCATGATTTCTCAGAATTGATATAACAATTTATTTTTATAACTCGACCAGAAGAATGAATCGCTTTTGTTCTTTTACCTTGAAAATTGTAAGCATAGACTTTGAAGCGTTTCTTGATTTCCTAGAATTGAGATAACAATCTATTTTTATAATAACGGAACAATAGATAGTCTTTGTTCTTTCATGTGACCTTGAAAGCATAGACTTTGAACAATGCATCGTCTTTGTTATTGATTTCCTAGAATTTCAGAATGACTCAGCCAAAACAATAGATCGTCTTTGTTCTCTCATGTGACCTTGAAAGCATAGACTTTAAACAATGGGCCCCCTTTGTTTCTCAGAATAGGGCGTGGCCTAGAAACATGCATAGACTTGCCTGAGACCGAGGGCAATGACCTTCAGGACTATAATGACCTTGAAGCGGGGGACCTCGAAGAGGCTTACCAACCACATAACCTTGAAGAGAATTACACACCTGTGGTCTTCAGCTACCCCTTGAAATAGGCAATGGTACCGACCTTGAAACGGGGAACGCGTACGTGCACGGTGAGTTAGGACCGCTATAGCTATACTACTGTATTTATATTGCAAAAAATATTAAAATGAACCAATAAAAAGCTTGCTAGTCAGCACATTTTAAAAATGTTTTCACAAATACAGAGTGGCAAATATGTCCTTGACAACACAAACCTATGTATTTTTTTATGGAACACAATATATATTATTTCAAATTTGAATTGTCCTTGCTTCGTACATTTACCACAACAAAGTTTCAGCATTTTATACCGAGTGCTTTCAAAGGTATGACAATTTCTTTGTCACTTGTCATGTGGTGATCACTGTATCTTTTAAGAACAAACGAAATTATTATTTATAGTAGAATAGTTTATTTATATGGTCTATTTTGTGTTTATACAGATGGCTACACGAAGTATCCGAAATCGTATACAGTATGGTCCAAAACAAGAATAGTAGATTTTCTCGAAATTTTCAGATGGAACACCCTATATTTTTCATCGGCATAGGATAGCTTATTTGCTACACTGTTACATGCACAAAGACACGGTCGTAGCAAAAGTAAAATGTGTGCCGTAACAGCTACAAAGAATCAGGTCGGAAGCTCAATCAGTCGGTTAAGCACTTGGATGCGTGGGCGTGTGGTTGACGTAGGTACACAGAAATACTAAAAGGGCACCACTTGATTTATGTTTATATTGCCCTTAGACAAAAGAAAGGCTACGACAGAGTAAGAGAGACGCTACAGTTAAAAAAGTACGGTTGGACACAGTCAAAGGGGGGAATATGTTCGGTTAGGATATCGCTCCTAAACCGCAATAGAAAAGAAAACAAATATTAGTAAAGTAACACAAATCGGTTTAATCGTTGTAGTTATAATCAGTATTGATACTAATAAACCCCAAAACTTAAATCTATGACAAATGGTTAACATAAACTCGCCGTAGGCATACTAGTGTGAACATCCCAAAGTAGTGGGTATAGTAAGTAAACATTCGAAGAACGGGTATCGTAAATCGAGATAGCTACTATTCAGCAGAACAACCCGAAAATATTTAAAGCCCTCCCCCACGCAATTTCATAAAAAAATTTACCTTTTTCTAATGCTTCAGCTAAATAAAATAAAGAAAGCAAAATTTGATTGAATCAAAAATAGAGTATAATGAAACGAAACTGTTTATGCACAGTATAACATCCCACGTTGAATCTAGAAACAAAATACATAACCCAAAATAAATGCCAACTAAAAGAATGAAACCGTAGTCATAGGAAGAGCTCTCCTTACAACGGCCGTCTCGGTTTTAAATCAACCGAATCATAACCTGACTTACATATAAATAACCAACAATATCAGCCAGATGTCTAGCATTGCATAAAAAGGTTTAAATCAGAAAATAGTTAATGGGCAATACACAAAAATAAAACAAAGTTGTAACGAGCCAGAATTGAGTAAGATAAATTAATTATTATTTTAACAAAATTATTAAGATAATGTTTTAAGAATAATTCATTTTTATTCCAGTGCCAGATAAAGGTAAATAATCAGCACTTTTGCGTGCGCACCGGTACCTTTCACGATGTGCAGAATCGTTGCGACATTTCCTACCATAACCCACTCATTCGCAAGGTTTATAAGCGAAATTTTGGCACTTTAAAACTACTTCTATCTGTGGAACGCTTCTACAGATATTCTCCTGCCTGCCTGTTTTGTAATAATTTATTATTACACCTGAAACTTCTATTTGTAGAACGCTTCTCTGCAAATACTCTCCTGCCTGCCTGTTTTGTAATAATTTATTATTACACCTGAAATTCTCAATTCGAGAACATAACCGCCTGAACAGCTCTTAAAGCAATAAATAGAAAACTTCTATTTGTAGAACGCTTCTCTGCAAATACTCTCCTGCCTGCCTGTTTTGTAATAATTTATTTATTACACCTGAAATTCTCTATTCGAGAACATACCGCCTGAACCGCTCTTAAAGCAATTTCAATTAAATTTAAATAGAATTCAAATACTGAAGTATAACCGATTTTATGAAAATAGTTGTAATACCTAGAAATTCCTATTAACCAACCATCCTTAAGAAAGTAATTGACGTCAAAGAGGTTTTGTATTATACTGATCTTCGGTAGATTGACTGGTTAAGACCGGCGATCACCTGAATTATTATAGGGCTTCTCTAGCAAATGGGGCTTTAAGCAACGTCTGCAAGTTCAAATCGAGCGCTATAACCTCCAAAAACGGCAATTACCACGTCTATCCTGAACCACCTGCATAAAGTTCTACATATTCATAGTGTCCGTTATAACTTTGAATAAGTAGAATCCTAGAATTTGTTGATTTAGCTCGAGCTCCTGCTTGGCTATCAACACGTAAAATTGAGCTATCCTGAAACACCTGTATAAGTTCTATATATTCACAGTGTCCGTTATAACTTTGAATAAATAGGATCTCTAAGATTCGTTAATTTAGACTATTGAGCCCATTGGCTTGGCTATTAACGAAATTATAAACGAACAACCAATATATCCTGAACCTCCTGTATATAATTCTATATATTCGAAGCGTCCGTTACAGCTTTGAATAAATAGAATCCTAGAATTTGTTGATTTAGCTCGAGCTCCTGCTTGGCTATCAACACTTATAATTACTTCCTGTATATCACAAAAATATACCTGAATATCAAAATCCCAATTTGTTACCGAAAACCAACCTGAATTGAGTAAAATATTACATTTATACAACTAAAAGTAAATTTTACGTTTTACTTCAAAAGTAAAAGAATTTCTATTTGAAAATAAGAAATCCATTACATTAATTAAAATAAAGCAATTTATTCTGCTTTAACAATTAATACTGAAGATAATTATTCGTAGGAAAATCCATATCCATTTCCACAAATAAGAAATCATATTCAATTATAGTAAAGAATCATCCTATTTTGTATTAAATCAAACGAAGGTCAACGTTCCATTTTATACATTGAATGAACTCTTATCAATATTTTCAACCACACATGTTTGAAAATATTCATGCATCACCTAAACCGTTCAAATCGTAAATTACGACTTGCAACCGTTGAATAACCCTTGTAGATATTTTGATTGTATATAGTATTTATAATTAGTTAGAATTTCCCTTAGAAATTAAATATATAACATCCAACCGTTGCCTGACCCAAAATTGTATTAACACAAATCGTGTACATACCAAAACCTGTGTTGGTCCTGCTATTTCGTTAACCTGTTCAGAATTGCAAAACGTTACTTAAGCAAAATAAGTAATAAAGAGCCAGTCCCTGATATAAATTTGAATTACGCTTAACCTCAATTCAACCACATTTTCTTAAATACTAATTAAACTAAATCAGAATAAACTTACCTGGCAAAAACACAGTAATCCTCCTTGAAATTGTACACACACCGTTGTATTATTTTCACCCGAACACCTTATAAATTGTTTAGAAATAAACAAACACCACCATTTATTTAGTTGTTTTAAATACTGTATATAACGCGGTTGATTTACAGAGAGTTGACAAACCGACATCGACTCACTGGCGACCCCTGTGCCGCAGGTGTTAAACCGAGGATCTACCACCTCCAGCGTCAAGGAAGCCGGAGCACGCTGGTGTACAGTGGCTGCCACAGACCAGGCGCAATTAGAAATAAATTTTAATTTATTTCTTGCAGTACGTTTAGTTAAGAAGTTGATTTTATTTTACCAGAATACTTTTATTTTACTTTGATTTATTGTAACCATTAATCTTTTGTTTAAATATATGTATTAAACCGAGGTAAGGTTTTGTTTAATAGGTATATGAGTCTAAAAGCAATCCACCCTACTCCTGACCTAGCTGAGGTAAACACAAAATAATTAGTAAGCTATCCTTAAAGGAGAACCTGTGCTCATCCCAAAAAGGGCTTACAAAGTAAAGAAAAATTTGGTAGCAAACGCACATAAAAATGATAGTCTGCTACTATTGTTAACCACAAAACTACAAGCATAAATAGGATTTGCTTTAATGTTCACAAACGCTATGCTTTGCCCAGCAAACAAAAAAGATAAGAAAATTCCAGCTGAAGGCTAAAATATTCACATTCATGAATTACTAATATCTCCCTATTTATGATAACGTTTGTTAGAACGTAACAATTGAAGTTTAGATATTAATACATAGCGAATGCAAGAATACAAAGCGTAAATTCACCAATTTAATTTTAGCAGTATTTACTGAATCACTATATAATAAAGCGTTTTAGTTTACAAACACATCAGTCTTTGGTTAGAATGCGGATCTCCCTATACAATTGACTTATCTTAAATACAGGAGCAACTTCACAGTGATCAGATGTAACTGACTGTTTCTAATACAATTAACGTTCCAAAATTTTAATTATTAAAGTTTTGTCAGTAAAGTACTGAAGAAACCAAAGTAACAAAGGAAAAGTGAACACTTCAATGAGGGTAAATCTTAATTAAACTTGAGTAACCATTTTATAATTTCAGAAACATAACCTAGATAGATGTAACCCCAAACCAATATCTAATTTCCATGTATGGGGAACACACTAATAAGAAATCGTGTTATGTTTACAGCTGTAATTCGTTTAATAACGTACCACTTATAAAGTAGGTCGAAGTTGCACTTAAAACAATTTTCTATCGATCCAGAGTACCGATATGAAGTAATTTAACATTCAAGAGACTCACCAATAAATCGATGGTAAAAGGAGTGTTCGTGTGTCTTACGTGACTTAAGCTTAATGCTCTTTAGCGAGAACCGAGTTATCTTCCTGCGGGCTACTGTCAGTCGTCACGTAGAACTGTTAATCGGATGTTCTTATCCAGTTAGAAAGGAGTAGTTCATATACCGGTGGGACAATCCGTTGCAGCCTTGATTGAACTAAAGAGCGACGAAAGGGCCACAATCACAATCAGCGAAAGAAACCTAGAGAAACCATTTTGTTTTAGCTTTCGCATTGCATACTAAATTTTCGTTTTCCTTAAAGTGGCGTTCGTTACTCACATCAGAAACTAGAAAAGAAGAAGTCACATGTTTCTTTTTAACAAATAAAATTGGGCCTTATCACGATTCAAATTTATTAGAAATTGAATGCAAATAGATGCACTGTTGTCACGTTGTCTAAGAAAAATTGAAAATACATACTCCTATCGTTCCGAAATTGGAGTGTAAGGTGTGTTGCCTAACAACAGGCATAAGAATCTCAAAAATCGTACTAACAAAATTCCGTTTCTCAAATTACACGTTACAACACTATATATTTTATTAAGCATTCCCTATATCCAAACCCGCTCCTTTTTAGTTGACACGTTGAACCCTAACTACCACTATACTGACTCTTCGGATATTCAATTGTGTACTGACTACCACTTTACTGGCCAGAATTTTTATCTAATTTAGCGCTCTATATATTTATGCCGGTTGCGAGATTAGGCAATATATTTGCACTCTGGATATGCTTAAAGTTCCAAGAATCATATGCTCAACCAGTATAGTGGTAGTTAGTTTGTTAGAGGAGTATACCTAGGTTTATTGAGCACACGGGTATTTCGAAGTTAAGTTGTTATTTGTGTTGTTCCTTAACTTCTGTGGTAGTTTATTGTTGAACAATGGATGACAAAAATATTCCAGGGTAAGAAATATTTATGATTATTCTTTAGGTTAATTTGAAGTAGTGAAATATTTATTATTGGATGCCAAAAAGAATTTTAAATTCTATTTTATAAGATGTAGTTGTTTGAGGTTATTTACTAGGAGAAACCAGTTGGACATTTATTACCGATTTTGATGTTTTGTGGAATAACAACTAATGCCTTAGTAGTAAGTTTGTCAAGGAACCGTTGGTATTGAAATAATGTTTGATGAAAATAACAGAGAACGTTAGCGTAGATTTTGCTACTGGACAGGCTTAGTTGTATGACTTATGTGATGGGGGGTTGTTTCCTTATAATTTGTACACTGTAATCTCATTCTTGTTTGCACTACATGTAAAGCATAGTGTTACATAATGCTACATACTGTGGTTCATTTTCGACGTTTTCTTATAGGAAGTACCCTTTCTATTACAGATAGACAAAAAGTAATATTGAGTCCTTTTGCTCGATTTTGGTGTTAATTAAGATCCAATAGTTATAATGAAGATATCTCTGACCGTTATTGCGCAATTAGCCAAAATTGAAAAAATGGCGATTTTGAAAAACTTGAATTTTTTTTTTATTTCTAAATGTATCGACAAACTGTACAAATTTTCACAAAGCACTTTTTTAAGTAGAATGCGTTAGTGCATTCATATTTTTAATACCTCCTATTTTTTTATATGAAAACCATAGTTGTCTATGACATTTTTAAATAACACTTTTTTAACACCTCTATGCTATTTTAATAATTAATTTTTTTTTAAGTTTTTCTTAGTCGGTATATTAATAAGGATAACAGTTGGCTTAGAAAATCAGATATGAAACTGAATGAAGATATTCTACTCAAAAAAGAAATTTCACTTCCAGTAAAATATTTTAGAGACATTTTGTAATTCAAATAAGTTGTTGTAATGTTGTTCTTGTGGAATGGTAACAAATTATAAAATCTAAAGTTGAATATAAAATTATCAAAAAACCACAAATTCAAATTGAAATGAAATGAAAATAAACAATATAACATCATCAGAAATTATGAAACTCTAACAGCAAATCAATTTTTATACGTATGTAAACCTCTAATTCTATAAACGAACAAAAATATGAACATAAAGTATCAGTATAAAAAAACACACTAAAACTACAAATATTTTTCAAACTGCGCGCCCTCTTATTGGATACAGACTTCGCATCGTCTTCTAATTGAATTTATAATTATATATAGATAATGGTATTAATTATGTAAAATCCACACGAACACTTTCTTTTAACTCATTCACTGTACTATTAGTTCTTTTGGAAAGGTTTTGAAAAAACCCTTAAAAAGAAATCTACAGGCGAAAGATCGGGTGAACGAGCAGGTGTCAAAATCGGTGCTGTCGTTCCCATCCAGCTATTAGGAAAACGTAAACTTAAGTAGTCACTAACTACACGGTAATTATGTGCGGGAGCTCCGACTTGATGAAATATGACATTGCAATATTGTGCTAAAGGAAGACTCTCTAGAAATCCCTCCAAATGAATTCGTAGAATATCGAAATATTTCATTGAGTTTAATGTTCCTTCATACATGTGATAATAAAAACGTCCGTTTTTAATGCAGCACACATTTATTCCAAATTTCCCTTGCCTCCTGGGGACATGAGTGTTAGTACATGCCCAGTAAGGCAAATTGTGATTATTAAAAATACCATCACTACTGATATGCGCCTCGCATATAACCTTTGAAAAATTAGGTATATTTTGGCACTGACTTATATACCAGTTACAAAACTCAGTACTCCGCTCTCTGTCGTCTATAGTCAAAAAATTTCTTTCTGAAATGTATAGCAAAGTTATTTGTGTTTCTTTAAAATTCGAAGGACTTTGCCTCGAGACACGCCTAGATAACTATTTGTCTAGATGAAGTTGTTGGCTCTGCTTCGACTTGTCCTAAGACGACCATTAAATTTTCTTCAGAATTTCGTTTAAAGTAAGTTTTTGACCAGGGATTTTTAAAAGAACCGAATCCCATAAAATTTTTTTGAACCTAAAATTAATTAAGATATTGTTTTGAGCTAGCAAAAATTTTAATTTCTATTAAGTATACCGTTCAAAAATATTTTTATTTGGCTGCTGCCTTTCATGAAGATTTTGTAAATATAATTCCGATGCTACATTCTTATCACCTTCGGATAATATAAAATACTTTAACATGCGAATTTTTTCTGAATTTGTGTAATTAGGCGTGTTATTAACTAAATTCCAAGATCACTTTGTTGCACACTTCTAATTTTTAATTTATTACTTGACGTATAGGTATCATTGGTTTTTACTTAAACAAATCTCAACCTCCTATACCTACTGTGTATTCTTAATATAAAACGTAAATAAGGAAAACTTACAAAATCAGTTAATTATTAAAAGAGCATAGAAGTGTTATATATTTTTGAAAGGCACAAAAAAATGTCATAGCCAACTATGATTTCCATATAAAAAAATACAACTTTATGCCATATGTTTTTAAATTGAGGAGGTATTAATAATGTTAATACACTAACGGATTCTACTTAAAAAAGTGCCTTAAGTGTGTTATTGCAACTTGATACATTTAGAAATAAAAAAGTCTTTCAAAATCGCCATTTTTTCAATTTTGGCTAATTGCGCAATAACGGTCAGAGATATCTTGATTATGACTATTGGATCTTAATTAACACCAAAATCGAGCACAAGGACCCCATATTACTTTTTGTCTATCTGTAATACAAAGCGTACTACCCATAAGAAAACATCGAAAATGAACCACCCTCTACAGAGTAATCCGAAAGTATGTGCTTACAACTTTATTTCTGAATTTTGTTTTTATTTCTAGTCCAAGTGGTAGAAACAAACGTATATTTTCGAAGTGCGTTACAAGAAGTCCGTTAACAGAAAAAAAGTTGCAAGAGGAAATAGATAAGCTAGAAGATGACGATTTATCTTTCTCAGATGTTCCGTTATCGAGTGAGTCGGAGGATGCATTTTCTGACGACGACTCGGTTGCAGATAAGACCTACGTGTGTGAAACTGATTAGTTGTAGTGAGAGTAATAAATCTGAACCACGCGAATTGGAAAACGATGAGGACGAATACCAACTTGAAAGGAAAGAGGAAGAAGCAAGAGATGATACCACTCTTCCGAAAGGTAAGGGCAAAAGGAAGTGTATTTCTGATCAAGACAATGGTTGGAGCAAAAATGAAAGAGATCCGGAGGAATTTGATTTTGTAGGAACTCATGCCATCAACGTAAATCTTCCAGCTGACGCAAAACCGATCGAATACTTTGAGCTCTTTTTCGATAATATAATTAACATCATACCATGTGAAACAAATATAAGAGCCCATGAAACCATACTACACCTACCTCGGTCAAAAAGAAGAAGTAATCCAAATGCATGGAAAGAAGTTTCAAATGAAGAAATGAGACAGTTTTTGGGTTTATGTGCATTAAGAAGCATGGTAAAGTTCGCAATGCTTGCTAAACAGTGGAGTAGGAAATGTATTTATTACCATCCCATTTTCGGGAAAATTATGGCCCGTGATAGATTTTTAGCGATCTTAAAAATGTCTTTATTTGCTGATCATGACGGCATTAACACCAATGATGGTCTTTGTAAGATGCGTACCAGTTTGGACATGGTAATAGATAACATCAAGCGTTCCTATTATCTCAACAAAGAGCTATCAATAGACCAGGCCGTGATCTTGTGCCGTGACCGTTTAGTTTTTAAACAATATATATCTAACAAGCGCCACAAGTATAGAATTAAACTATGCGAACTTACTACTTATGATGGATTTATTTTAAACATCACAGCATACACGGGAAAAGGTTCTTTAGTTACAGAGGGGTCATCACATTCGGCACCTGTTGTTAAACAATTAATGACGGATTAGGTGAACAAAGGGCACGTGATTCACATCGAAAGCTATTACAATAGCGTAGACCTGGCCGAATACTTATTCAAGGAAAAGACGCATGTAGTTGGGACCTTACGTCAAAATCAACAAGAAACATGTTAAACAAGAAACTAAAAAAAACGAGGTTTTGTGGAAGCGTAAGGGACCAACTCTAGTAACAAAATGGAAGTATAAACGTGACGTTAGAATGATTACTACAAGACATATGCACGAAATGGTACAGACGGTTGGTAAACGGGGTACTAAAAAAATGAAACCAGCTTTCGTAGTCGATTACAATAAACATATGTCAGGCATAGATAGGGCTGACCAGATGCTATGATACTATTATACGCCTCGAAAAACACTCCGGTGGTACGGAAAAGTATTTTTTCATGTTTTCTTTAGGAATGGCTATTATATCTACAGAAAGGTAACAAACAGCAATATGAGCTTTCTTGATTTTCGAGAGAACGTGATAGAGGACATTATCCAGATTAGGCAGATACCCCAATTAAAGAAGGATAAACAAGCTCTACAACAATTTCCGGAACAAATCCCTATTACAGAGAAAAACAAAAGTGGTATGTTACGATGCAAATATTGCACCAGGCAAAATATTCGGAAGAGATCGCGTTATTACTGTCCAAACTGTTCCGACCCACCCGGACTTTGCATACATCATTGCTACAAATTGTGGCATGTTCAGAAAAAAGACTAAAAGCATTATATATATTTCATAATATACAAGGTTTTCTTTAAAATCCAGGATTTCTTTAATTTTGGATTATTTAATTCAGCTTCTTCATTTTACAAAATTGTATGAGCCACACACACACACACACACACACACACACACACACACACACACACACACTCACTCACATTCTGCACACTGCCACTCACCACACACACACACACACTCACACTCAACACTCACACATCACACACACACACACGCACGCAAGCACCAGTGTAGTGGCACACAGTATATAGTTGAATATAGCAATTTGGTCTATTAAAAAACGAAAATATTGTTAACTGGATTATTTAATTCAGCTTCTTCATTTACAAAATTGTATGAGCCCACATACACACACACACACACACACACACACACACACACACACACACACACACACACACACACACACACACTCACATTCTCACACTGCAACTCACACACACACACACACACACACACACACACACACACACACACACACACACACACACACACACACTCACACTCACACTCACACTCACACTCACACTCACACTCACACACACACACACACACGCACGCACGCACCAGTGTAGTGGCACACAGTATATAGTTGAATATAGCAATTTGGTCTATTAAAAAAAACGAAAGTATTGTTAACTTGTGTATTCTGTCAAATATATCCAATGAAAAGAACTCAATTTTCAAAATGTTACTCATGTCCGTCCTCAGCATAGGTTTTATACCTTATGCCCATAGGGTTCAACGTGTTAAATTCGCCTTTATCCGAAACAACCCAGTATTAATCAAAACTAGGCAAAGGGAACACCTGTATATTTTATTCCTATTGAGTGAGGAATAAAGTACGCAACATCCTTTATGTTTGTAATTATACTGATTTGTAATTATTACTTGGCACAGCTGAATGCGGTTTTGAAAATAACTTGCTACTCTGCTTAACATGTCGGGCTTAAACGATTTCCTTAGCATATCTCCACAAAAAGAAATCCAGTTTAGTTAAATCGGATCGGTATCCAGTTACACCGCCCTCCTCTGCAATCTAACTATTTGGAAAGAATAGATTAAGATGTTCCCTGACGGAATAATTGGCGGGGGCTCCATCGTGTTGCGGCCACATTTCATTCCTCACAAGTATTGGCAAATTTGCCCATAGATTTTACAAATAATAGTGCAACAAATCAAGATGCATAGTTACCGGTTAAAAAAAACGTCTAATAACATATTTACCAATAATTCCGTCCCAAATATTACTGTCCATTTTTGTGGAAAGTGGCTTCATCCGAGAACAAAACCTAATCAAAGAAGTTGTAAGTTATATCAATGTTTTGTTGAGTCCAATTGCAAAATACGACACCTCGCCCCAACTCCATAATAAATAGTTGTTGATAAAATTGGATATGATTCGCATGAAAACGGTTATCCCCCAAAATTCTTTGAACGCTTCGTTCACTAACAACTACAGCAGAACTAATTGCTCTTTGACTAACTAAAGGATTTTCGATAACAGATAACGTAACAGACAATTCATTTTCTTCACTTCGAACGGATTTACTCTTAACTGGTTTTGCATAGTCTACATATTCCGTTTGTATAAATCTTTCTAATAAATTCTACAGAATTCCCTTGTCTAGATGCCTTCGTTCGGGATAACCCTCTCCATAAACCCGACTTGCCAGAAAAGATTTTTTTATTCTGAAAAATCAATTGCTGTAATAACTTTTTGGGATAGCTTTCATCTAAAGTTCCTAATGTGAAAATTCGCAATAATTCTAATTTCTTGTAAACATTTCAATTATAAAATACATTTTGACGGCCCCTATACTTCAATGACGCAATGCAACTTTGGTACCTACTTTTTCTTTGAATAGGATATAATTGCTAATGAACGAAATTCTCGCCAGATGGCGGCATTTAAAAATAAAATAATTTTGGAACCTTTATTAAATTAGTCGACATAAAAGAAATCTATATAGTAAAAAGAATGAAAAATTAAAAAAAGTAAAAAATGTCATAAGTTAACGTAAATTGATTCAAATTAGACCCGCTTGTATTTCACTTCATTTATAGCTGTAACCTAGATAGAATTTATACTTAAATGTTCGTAGTAACTTTGCAATTTATAATATTCATTACTGAATTCAGATTTTTGTATTTTTGTATTTTTTAATTAAATCCTCTGATTCAATATACTCCACCAAGGGCAAACGGTTCTAGACCGACAATTGCTAGTTTATTTGTTCATGTGATATTAGACTAAACGCCAAATACGAGACACCAAACTGCGCGAAAAAATCACGTGACCGTGTACTATTCAACCGGAATAGTAAAGAAAAGTTAAAGTTACGTTTTGTACATTTTTTACTTAATAACCTCTTAATTATGATGTTTATAATTTATAATTAGGACAATTTGAACAACAAAAAAACATTTATTTAATTGTGAAAAGTGAAATATAAGGTTATGTTACTTGTTCATAAATTTACTCGGAAATGTTGTAATTCGCATTTTAATTATTAACCACAGTTCTAAGGGTAAATAATTCGTATCTAAACAGTTTTATACTGCGATGGTTATAAATAGGTGTAATAGAGGGGGTAGGTTTTATCGAATTCAAATATTAGATAATATGCAAGTTCAAATAAAGTTGAAGAAGTTAAATAATTTTTTATGAGGAAAATATAGTATACGAATATAAACAGATGGTTTTTATACAAAAAAACAGGTTTTATGGGGTTTGCGCAATGATGTATTCATAAAAGCATTGAGCTATGGCAATAGCATGTTAAAAAGGTCAACACGATACATATTAGTGTGTTATAGATAAATAAGAAATTTAATTAAGCAATTAAACACATAACAGATATTGATTACATGAAGTACAATAATAAATAATAAAAAGATGTTATGTTGGTAGATCATAGACTAAGTATTTAAAAAGTGCTTAAGAAGTTAAAGTGCCTTAGAAACATATCTAAGAACATAAACAACACATGTGCAATGTGAAATTAACAATATAAATACAATAAAATATTACACAATATAAAAATATAAAATATAAAATCACATTCATCCGACGAGTCTCCACTCCTACGTATAATCAATTCCTCACAAACAACATCCATAATATGCTCTTTATTAATATATTCCTCTTCAATTTCTTTACGGCACACTTCTTGCCAGTGGCTACAAGTTAGTTTTTCAACATCGGCTAATTTAAAAGTTGTGTTTCTCGATGCCACCCAAGCTTTTACAATGGTCCATATTTTTTCTATTCGATTTAGCTCCGGGTGGTATGGAGGTAGTCGATATACAGAGTGACCATGTTTCGCAAATATAGCATCAATTAAATATTCCGTGTAACTCGGTTTATTACATTTTATTAAATCATACAGCTCCACTTTTGTTTGGGATTCATCGTTCTTGTAACCAAGTTCCATTTCCATTTTTTTACTGCTAAAAGTTGGACGTTTAACTGCTAACGTGTTGTAATAACTTGCATTATCCATAACAATAACTGACTTTTCGAGCAAATTCGGTAATAACTGGTGCTCAATCCATCGTTTATAATTAGTAATGTTCATATCATAGTGATAATCATCTGTTTTTGAGCCCGATTTAAAAATTAAGAGGGCATTACTGATAAATCCCATTTCACCACCAGCAGGTACTATTATAAGACGTTGACCTTTACCGATTGGACATTTTAAACCTTCGTTGGAATCATCTACCCAGGAATGTGGCGTTGTATGCGATGCATGTATATATGTTTCATCTATATACACAATGGGTCGCCTTGCTCTTCGATACATTGTTATTGCTCGTATATAAGCACAACGTAAAGATCGCATATCGTATCGTTTCATTAAACATTTACGATTGTCAACTGTTTCGTCCATTTAAAACCTATTCTATTTAATAATCTTCTTAAAGACGTTTCCTTCCCAGAGATTCGTTATCTTTAATAATATTATAGGTAGCATTGAAGGTTGGTCGTCGTTTCTCCGTGACATGAAAATTGTGTACAATGCGTCGAATGACTTATTCCCCACAATTATCGACAGATGTTCTTGGTGCCGTTTCATTCTTTTATTAGAAGTCTTGAACGATTCTATTTCACCACGTTGAATTGCACTCCCTTCTCTAATAATTCTAACGACGGTACTTTTAGATACTTCAGTTGCTTTCACAACGATATCAAGAACGTTAACTGTAAAGAAATGTAAACGTGAAAAACTAACAGATTTTAATCGTACAATAATGACATACCTTCATTCATATTTTTATGAAACTGATAAACATTCCAAATAATTTCGCGGGCATCTTGCGATAAGACACACCGCTTCTTTTCTGAAATGTTTGATGCACTATGAGACGATGTACTCGCATCACCCCTTATAAACAACGAACTAAATCAATATGTTATAACTAATACATATTACTGTAGATTACAAATACAACTTACTTGTAAATAAAAGGTGCTGAAACGGAAGGGGTTTTGAAAAAAACTGTTTACAATTAATAAAAACGTGCACGAAAAATGAGGTTAGAAAACAATAAACAACACTACACTTTATGGACGGAATATAATATCTACTTCTCACTCATATCATTATTCCATTTCTTTTTAATGCAATATTCGGTTTCTGTGCAGGTGTCTTCGTATTTGGCGTTTGCTCTAGTACCTATATTTAAGACATATTGGGTTGGGATTGTCACTACGGGAACAAAGTAAATAAGGTTCCTTTCTATTAAATATTTTACGATTTATACTTTAATATTTTGTGGGAATATTCAAGTGCCAATGTAAAATTTCTCTTTTGTTACTTTACTCTGTATACTAGGTAGCAACATTGAGCACAGAGAACTGTTCCTCCAAAAGAACATTGAAACATGAGCAGTGATTTCTTACTACATATTGTTGTGGAATTTAAAACATGTAACTTTCCAAACTCTTAATATGTGTCCGTATGTACAATATGAATATTTTTCAAACCGAATTGTTATTAGAAGGGTAAATACGATTTGCAGTAAGTGCGATAAAGATAATAAGGTTGTTTGTATATTTTACACTCTAATTATAGGGGAAATCAATATGTGGTTTTTACGCAACCTAGAAAGTTGTTTTTTAGTTTGACAAGTAACAAAGCGGTGACTATCACTCATGAAGCAGTGCTTCAAAAACGTTCTTTAAGTACAGAGCTGGTAAGTGTGGTGTTAACCTTTTATTTATTTACAGATTTTTAATTACAGTTATAAAGCACATCTAAGCATTAAGTTTCTTAAAAAAATATTAAGGCGTACAACATTTTAACGGTCGGATGGATATTAAACATATTTCAATGCAGGTAAACTATGTTTTAATATTCGTTTTAGAAGACAATATTGCTGTTATGTAATTAATTAACTTAATAAAAAGTTTGTTTCATTAGACCCAAATGTCAGTAATTTTTGTTTTATAGCTCACTGAGTATTTTTAATTATGACATTTACAATAAAAATAAGTGTTCTATAATTAAATTTTACTGTCACACAAATTCTCCCACGCAAGATCAATCCTTAACACAGCTGCTATTTTACATCCTTATTAGAAAATGTGTGCGTGCGTGCGTGAGTGCGTGCGTGCGTGCGTGCGTGCGTGCGTGTGTGCGTGCGTGCGTAAGTGCGTGCGTTCGCGCGTGCGCGCGTGCGTGCGTGCGTGTGTGTGTGTGTATACAGCGTGTTCAGCGAGGAATGGGACAGTGCAATATCTCGAGAGCGGATGAAGATTTTAAATTACGAAAATAATTTTGTAAATATCTTCTAAGGGCGCACATTTGTTGGCACAAAGATTTGAATCAACGCCCATCACCGCCAGGTGGCGCTCTCACTTAAATTTTTAAATGCAATGCCCTATTTTTATTTCATTTTGGATTCTATGACATATTTGTGATGACTTTTATTAAGACTCCTACCAACCTATCTTTTGTAGTTTCTGAGAAAAAAATAATTTTTGGAATTTTATTAATTGAAAGCATACAAATTAAATTAAATGTTCAAATGTTTCTCCATCATTTTCTACGCACGTTTGATAACGCGTAATTAATGTAACACTAGTTGCCGCTCTTAAAGTTGCTCGTGGTATTTTTGCACAAGCAATTATAATTTTGTTTTGTAACTCCTCTACATCTCTAGAAGGTGTTTCATACACTACACTCTTTAAATGTCCCCAAAGAAAGTAGTCTAAGGTCAGAAGAACGAGCTGGCCACATAATGGAACCATTTGTACCTATCCATCGTTGCGGAAACTCTACTTAGATAATTTCTCACTATTGCGCTATTGTGCGCCGGTGCGCCATCCTGTTGAAAGTAGATCACTTGCCGCAGATTTACATTTACATCTTCAAGCAATGGAGGCAGTTGATTTTCAAGAAAATCCAAATAGCGCTGGCCTGTTAAGGTACTATTAAAAAATATGGGCCAATCAATTTGTGGTCTATCATTCCGCACCATACATTTATGTTCCATCTCACTTGGAAATTGGTTGCTCTTACCCAATGAGGATTTTCTGACGACCAGTAATGGGAATTGTGGCGATTAACGATTCCATTGTTTGAAAAATTACTTTCATCAGACCACACGATACGACCTAGAAAATTAGGGTCTTGCGCATAATGTCCCATAAAAACTCCGGTGATAAAATTAAGTCTGCGATCTTGATCTCCTGCATGCAGTCCATGTACCAAATGAATTTTAAATGGTTTGTATTTATTAGATTTTAATATTTTATGGACAGAACCAACTGATACGGCACACCCTTCAGAAATCGATCTCACACACACATGAGGATTATAAGCTACACATGCTAATACACCGACCGTGTGTGCTTCATTTGTTGCTGTCTTTGTGCGATTCTCGCACTTACGGTGAGGAAAATGACCGGTTCCCCTCAAAATATTTGCTACACGAACAAATGTATTTTTTCCGGGATGGCGTCGATCGGGAAACCTGGCAGCATACAATACTTGTGCAGCCCTTACATTTTTTCTACATTCACCACAAATTATTACCATATCAAAATATTCTTCGTTAGAAAACGTAAACATAATTATGGAATTTGAAGATGCACAGACGATTTTCAAAACTGAAACTGTAAACTGACAGAAACTTGACAGACACTTCATTACGCGTTTGTTTTCATGGCATGATAAATGTTTCACATGATTCTTAATCAACGACTGTGATAATTTGGTCCCCTTACAATTTAGTGTACAGCGTATCGCATTATTTCGGCGTTATCTGCATTATTTTGTGGAAGAACAATCTTTTATCTTTCATTTAGTATAAAATTTGCTATTTTGTCTGTATCACTCAAATGTTATGAGCACTTCCTGAAATTACGTTTTTGTGCTAAAATTCCAAGGATTATTTTTTCTCAGAAACTACAAAAGATAGGTTGGTAGGAGTCTTAATAAAAGTCATCACAAATATGTCATAGAATCCAAAATGAAATAAAAAATAGGGCATTGCATTTAAAAATTGAAGTGAGATAGCGCCACCTGGCGGTGATGGGCGTTGATTCAAACCTTCGTGCCAACAAATGTGCGCCCTTGGAAGATATTTACAAAAATATTTTCATAATTTAAAATCTTCATCCGCTCTCGAGATATTGCACTGTCCCATTCCTCGCTAAACACGCTGTATGGGGATAGGATTCTAATTTGTGGGAAATTAAAATATTAGATATAATTATGCACCGCACTAGCTCAAATCTCTGTTGGGGATAGGGTTCTGATTTGAAGGGAATTAAATTTAAATGTAATTTATTCTTTGATGCATATTTAATGTTTTTATAATAAGAATTGAATTGACTTATATTGCATTTAAAAGTACTACTGGTATTATTAACTGCTTCTATATTATGTAGATTCCACGTTATATCAAAGATCTTGTATGTTAAATGTGCCTTACTAAAATTTGTACCATAACGCATGCGTTGAGTATTCAATGAACTCAAATACCAAACTGTCAGATTTGCTAAATGATGACTTCTTAAAATTGTGATTTTAACTTAGTAATTGAAATTGAAATTTGGAAAAAAAACTAAATTTTTACTTGTTTTACAGATGTTTACACAACTATTGCATAAACATGTACACCTATACATAAAAATATAAATGCAGGAAATCACACAAATAATGAATACAAATAGCAGGGTTAAGATTAAAAATTAACTCACATGTGCATCATCATATCTGCAAACGGATGTTTTCATGCAGCTGGTTCCAATCGATGATCGAAGTTATTGATCCTCCAAGTTCGCTGCTGCAATATATCCAATAATTCCACACTGTCCCTCGTATTAATGGTTGCTTTTGTTGTGGTAAAAGTGCTTATTATTTGCTTAAAAGTTTCACTCAACCACTAAATTTATTGATACTAATATTTATTTAATTGTTTTAAGATGTTTCAAAAATTATCGGTTTATGTAATGTTTTAAGGTTGCAGAAATTTTATTTTATCTCACTTTTCTTTTAGCATCCGAATGGAACATCAATTATTAAAATGTCGCAGCAGGAATAAAACACCAGTTGGAAAAAAAATGAATAAAATTTTATTTTGGAAAACGTAACCACAAATAAATTTAAACAACCGAACTTTTTTAAGCTCGTCAAACATTAATCGTAACAACTATTAAATTCAACTCGTAATAAACTTTACGAACATGGAACTATATCGGTAACCTAACTTTAGTTTAACAAATGTAGGTTAATAACAATTGTTTCTGAACTTCTCGTCTCTCCGTTAAACTTGTATTGAAATCTCCCGATAATAAACGTGGTTATATAACTTACTTGTTAACACAAACACCACACATTTTTAAACTTTGCAAAACAACTGGAAGAAATTGCGAGAAAATAGAGAGCGATTCTGCTCAGGAGCAATTATTTATATACCCTTCTGTTAGTTACAACATTTTCAATTTTTTTTTAGAAATCCAAACAATGTAACCAAGTCTGTGATTGGCCAGAATAAATTCGAAAACTTAACTAAAATATAAATTATGCTATAACTTTCTTATAAAGCTTATAATATTGTATTATATGTACAAAATCTTAAATTCAGAGGAAAATTCTGTTTAACAGGAAATTTATATGGTTAACCCCATTTGACTAAATTTATGTTCAAATGACTTGTACAAAATAAATTACTGTATGGAAATGAGGAAAACCTCCTATTAATCACATTAAAAAATTATTTTAAGCTCATATTTCTCCAAAAAACCATAAATTTGTAAAAAAAACCTTAAATTTAAAACCTAACTTAATTTAAATGTACAAATAATTTGCGTTTATAACGTTCAAATTAATCAAAATGTTATTCATATAACTTATGAAATTTGTCTTTATCATTTTCAATGTTCACTTTGCTTGTATCGTTTAAATTTAAGTCACTTTAACAAACCATATTGTCTAACACATTTCTTCAAAAATCTTACACAAAAATGTATTTGCATGTAAATTTCTTTATGTTAAATTGCTCTGTACATTGTGCTAAATGTTTACTATGCACCACTTTGTTTGTCGCACATCCACTTCCATTAATATTGTGAGTAATGGTTAAATTATGTTCGTACTGTAACCCTTTCTCGAATTTTTACATCTTTCCTGCATTTTACCTTACTTATAATATGTCCCTAATATAAACATAACTCTACACTGTGTGTTAAGCGCCTGTAAAACACCCAAATGCAAAAATACTTTGAGTGAACTGTAATTTAATGAAACAAAACTACGAACTTTATCGTACTTACAGAAATACCTTTATTTAACCTTACTGACATGTTTTTATGTAGCACAATGCTTTTTATGACTGAACCAACTTGTACAAATTTTATTAAGGCTGTTTTAACCAAAACAAATCCACTTTCTTGCAATCGTTTACCAAATTACAGCAATTAAATGCATTGTAAAAGTATCGTAATTGATCTCAAATTGTTCTAAAGAAATTACCAGCTGAAACTCTCCAATCCCTGTCTTAATATTATTTAACCATCTCAATATATATATATATATATATATATATATATATATATATATATATATATATGGTTTCACAATTCTCAGGAGGGTTATAAAAATGTAAAAGTATTAGCTACAGAAACGGACCAAATTAAAGGAATTTTTTTAGAAATATCTTTATTAATAGAGAGGAGAATGCAATCAACAAAAAGGCAGATGTACAAAATTTAAGCAACATTTATACCTTTTTACTAAAAGTAAATCCTCAATAATTAAGTTTTCATAATTCAAAATTCTCGCTCACATAAAATTAACTAATAGCATATAAGATATCATAGTTCATTCTTATCTGAATACTTTTAACAAATTACAACATGTAACAAACTTTGAAAATCACCTCATCAATCATAAAATTGTAATAATCAAAATTCGTTTATTAATCAAATAATTAAGGTAATGCAAATAGATATTAATAAATTAATGTGATGTATAACATTAGCGAAAGAATTCTTAAATATAACATCACATATTGTGTAAGTAAAGGAAGTATTGTATTAATTAAGTTAAAATCAAGCTAACTGTAGTAACCCTGAAGAAGGCATCAGATAATATATGCCGAAATCTTGGCAAGCAAGTAAAGAGTAAAAAGTCTAAATATCAACAAGTAACGACCGTTTATTTCGTTTATTGCAATCATAAAATAATTGGGTTAATCAAATACCTTCATTGTAAACAGTTTGTCTTTAAAATAATTCTTTTGTGTACATTTTTCTTTTGAATACGCCAACACTAAATTTTCTTTTCTTTCGGGGTTAAACCGCGTCTATTAACGATTTGTGTCTGTGATCAATTAAGGGAATATTTGTAAGTATGCATTTTTATATAACTGAAAGCTCGCAACAAAATTCACCAGTCTAGATAACATATTAAAAACCAAATATGATCTTGCGTATTCGTGCGCGGACTCATTAAGCTGAAATCTGGTAAAATAAGAGGACTGTACAGGGCCCTCTCGCTTTGGTAGTTGTGCGAATTAGCATTGATCATTGTTGTTTACATTTATAATGGAGTAAAGGTGGCTGGTGAATGGGTATGGGATGCCGCAGGTTATTAATTGTAAAAGGCACACTCCCAAGCCAGACTATTAAACACCTCGAATATTATTTTCATTGTTTTTTTTGTTGTATAGGTGAATGTGTAACCGAAGAGAGAGAGGCACGGTATGTTGCTAACGCACTCAAACTTATATATCGGTCACGATGTTAGTGATCTATTTATAACGTACTTTTGCAAGGCTTTGTTTTAATGAGCTTTTATTTCAGTTTGTTGAAGTTGAATTATTTGCCTGCGAGCTGATTTCTCTTTTGTATGTGCTTTATTACAATGTGGATTTTGTGCGTTAGTTGTCACTAAACAATTGGGTAATTTTTAAATTCCTTTCTGTTTTCTTTTGATCCACGCATTTACCATATTACCTGTGCAATTTTACATGTTGTATTTTATATATACCCGTGATTTGACTTATATTATTTTAGGTGCTTATTGTACTTAAAGACTGGATATGATTGGTTTTAATAAAGTACGCACTTAACTGATTTAATGGTGTTGATTATTTAGTCATCGCATTTTTATTTTGATTATTTATGTACCCAGTATTGTGAAGTGTGACTTATATCTGATTGTTTTATTGTGTTTTAATAGTGTAACTAAACTGCGAGTTCGTTGGTATTTCAGTTTTCTTCTTAATGATCATACACTATCATCAGTACGCACTTTAGATGTACCTAACACTAATGGCCACTTGTTTTGTTAGGTATATAATTAACATATTCCACTTGTAATAAATTATTTTTTATTTCAATGTCAATACTAATGTACTTATGTGAATAGTGACATTATTGTATTAAGAAGATAAAGATTGGGTTTTATTGGTGGTTCTTTCACGCAATAGTAGATTAACGGGTTGAACCACCGTATGCGAAGATTTACGTTGGTTTTAAATAAGTAATCAGTAGTTATCAATTCTGTTCATCTGCCGCATGATGCAACAACGTAAAGCGCTCATCCAGACTATCTCATTTAGAGTAGGCTACCTCAAACACATAGATTGGCTACTTTGATTTGAAAATCAGGTTTGAGGTTTGCAAGTAATTAAATATCATGACTTGCTAAGGATAAATGCTAATGTTTTAATTATTATCCAGGAAAGTGCAAAAATAATGGTAGGTTCAATTAATTTGTGTAAATAGTGCATATTGTCAGTTAGTCAAGATAAATCACTTAGCGATTGTTTGGTTCTTGAATTTGCATTATTGCAAATAAGTTCAAATTACTCTATCAAGATAGGTTAACTGACGGACGTTACAGTATGGAAATTGACATTTTTATCAGAAACGATTTGACGTGCATACAATAAATGTAAGAAAGACTAGTACCAATCAGTTCACGATACTAAGTGAGATAGAATACACATACTGTTCTAAAAGCGTGATGCCAATACATTCAGTCTTTTGAGAGGTCTAACTATCAATTGTGACACATATTAATTGCTAACTGTCAACGAGAATTGAAAATCGAGTGTTTTTCTTAAGTCCATCACAATACTCATCGGTATTGCTACTAAGGAAAAACTACAGTTCATTAAGTGGTATTATTACAGGACAGCATCACCAGAAATAATGGGTAGTGTGGACAAGAATTTTAGGCAATTACATAATTGGTACATTTTCTATCAACGGAAACTTGAATGCGGACAAATATTTAGAACTGTTGAGAAACCAGATAGTTCCAGCTGTTCAACGCCTCAACATAAATTTTGATGACATTTGGTATCAATAAGATGGCTGTCCTGCTTATACTGCAATAAGGATTCAGCAGTTTTTGGAAACTACGTTCCCTAACCGTATTATTAGTGGAAAAGGTGTTATTAAATATCCTAATGCTCACCTGATAACGCGCTGAACGACTTTTTTGTTTGGGGATACGTATCCCAGCAAATTTATGGGCACAGGCATATGAGTGTGCTAACAATTTGGACCAACTTCGTTTCAAAATTACAGACTGTTTAGACAGCATCACCCAAGATATGTTAGGAAACACCCGAACTGAATTTTATCACAGGTTGGGTTACTGCCTTGCGCAAGGTGGAGGTTTTCGAAAATCTTATAGAGTTTTGAAAAAAGTGTATTCTGTTCATTTTTAAAAATAGTTGGTTTTTCAATAAGAATTATAATGCTAAAGTTAAACCTTATACTTAAGTTATACTATCAATAACTTAAAAAATGTTAATGTTCTTGTTTGTAGCTCTCGTGTTTCTTCTTGATTCTTCTTACGAGTAGTTATCGAGCCATGTCATAAATTCGCAATTACACTAAACTTCGATGTGTGAGGTATTATCATTTAATGTGTAAAGTATTTACTTAATAGTTTCAAAGAACACGCGACTTTTCAACATCATCTTAATTGCTTTGATTTTGTTAGAAATGTTGAAGCTAGATTAAAGGAGGCTTCAGTTGTTCATATTTTGTGCCTACATGCAAATATGGCTACATCGGTAAAGTTATGTTTGTCACATTCATATAATGCATTTTGGGTTTCTTTCTATGTCAGGCCCGCAATAATGTTTTTCCATATATATATATATATATATATATATATATATATATATATATATATTATTCATTCAAATTGAAGAGTAAGGTTTTAGAAAATCGTTGAGTTGCTAAACTGCACTTTTTTTATCAATATCTTTATTTATAGCAATTTATGCTACAAAACCTATACTTACAGTTATACTATCACATACACGCTAGAAGGTAATCCTTGTTATGTACTGTATTTAATCAAATTAATAATATATTATAGAGTTATGTTATGAACGAATACGTTCAATAGGTAAACATGTAATTAAATAATATTATTATATTTTATATAAATACATTACAAAAGTTTACCTGAGTAGGATTTGAACCACGCTTGTAGGGCTAATTATCAATATATATATATATATATATATATATATATATATATGAATATATCAAATCTTTCATTTGCACCATAAATGAAAATCATTTCAACTCTTTGTTCTGTATTTAATAAACCATTTAATGTCTTAAATGTTATGCACAATGTTCAAATTACAACATTAATAATAGGTTACTTCAGTTTTGACGTTAATATCAAAGTTACGCAAGTAAATGAACCTACGACTCTGTGGCTTCTGTCCATTAAAAAAATAAATATAAGTCTTTATGTGAATCTTCGATTGGTTTTGCCCATAATTTTCAAATCATCACCCAATTTTCAACATGAATATTATTGGTCTTGGTAAACAAAGGTACATTCAAATGATTTATAACAAATGGGGTAGTTCCATTTTAGATTTTAAAATTGGGGTTGCTAGGGGTTATATCAAGACCCATTGACTGTTAAAAATGTTCCTCCCTTTAGATTTGCAACGTTTGGCCAACCAATCTCTTCCTTTTGACTTAGACAAATGGGGTTATATGAGCTTAAAGGAGTTTCTAGGTAACCTGGTTAAAGATCTCCTTTATTGAACTTTGGCACAATTCCTTCTAGAAATGGTATCAGTGGACTTTCCTCAGCAACGTTATTCCACGTGTGGCCGCTTGTGTGGTTTCTCAGAGATCAGGCCCTGGTTTGATGATTTTCAAGAATAATCACGTGTGACCTACTTTGATGTTAATGGCCTTTGATCTCTTGCCTCTTTTTTAACCCGGAAAGGGGTCAGTAAACCTTCCTCTAGGAATTGGTCTATTTTATATTGATAAGAATCAGCACCTTTTTTGGAATCTCCTGGAACTAATTATATTTTTAGATTTCCAGGAATTGACTAACTTGAAAGGGTTAATAAACTTTGGCCCATCGTGCCTCATTTTAACCTACTTTGGGGTTAATGGCTTTGACCTCCTTTTGATCTAGAAAAAGGTCAATGATCTCTCTCCTCTCCTTTAGACCTACTTTGGGGTTAATGACTTTGACCTCTTGTCTCTCCTTTTGACATAGAAAAGGTTCCTCTCTTTTTGACTACTTACTTTGCAGTCAATGAATTTTCACCCACCTCTTTTTGTCTAACCTACTCTGGGCTTAATGAGCTTAGTTACACCCTCTCTACTTTTGACTTATAGCGCGGCCATACTCCCTCCTTTTACCTAGAAAAAAAGGGCGACCATTCCCCTTACTTTAACCTACAAGTAGGTCTATGACCCCTCTAACCTGTAGACCTAGAAAAATGTCAATGAAATTTGAGTCTTCCCTCTCCTTTTAAAAATAGGGGTGGTCACCCCCCCCCTTCGTTTTGACATACTTTGGGGTCAATGAACTTTGACCTCTCTCCTCACACTTTTCCGCCTTCCTACTTTGTCTCCCTTACACTTATTGAAATTCGCCATATATCTCCCTCTTACACATATAAGTCCATGTGTAGTCCAGAACCGTCATAGCTATACTGCTACCGATTGATATACATCTCAAAATCGATAAGTATGCAGATTATTCATAGGACTTTATTCGAAATATCAGTCCTTTTTCTCTAAAACTAATTTAAACTAATTCAGCAGCTAACCCAAAATAAACTATAGTAATGAAACTAGTTGTGTAATTGTAATTAAGCTAACTAGCTAAAACTAAACTTAGTACTGTACTGTGTTTCAAATAAGATCTAAACTTATAATAAAAATTACTACAACATAAGGGTTTAAAACATAATTTTGAAAGTGAAAAATGTGACACTAATTTCTCTCAAATCTTATGTGCGATTAAAACAAAGGTATCATAAATGATCCAAATAAGACTTTGTTTTTTTTCGTACCTTTGATGTACATTATGTCTAGTAAGAAACAAAATGTTTAAAAACATTTTAGCCCCTCACATCGTATTTCACTTGGGAGTTCAGTCATATGTTTTCTCCTGCTTGTAACACTTTAAATTAAAATAAGTTTTTCAAAAACGAAGCCATAAATCAAAAGTTTGCAAGGATTCCAAAAATTGAATCTTCTTTGTAAAATATCCAGTGGCGTCGAAGATTGGAAGAGGAGAAGTGGGTGCCGATCCCCAGTATTTACGCCATTGGAGAATTTCTTTAAATGTTTTTATTCATTTCTTAGAGATGTACTACATTAGTCTGTGTGACAAATTTGATGGAAATCGATCGAGTGGTTTAGAAGTGATAATGAATTTTTTTACAACTTTGACACCCGGAATCCTGTGATAGAAATCATTTTTGAACAAAGTTCTCTTATGAAAGTCTACTTTTTTTTTGTTGTTCTATCACCTATCAAATAAAAAAAAAGTTTAACCTGGACCACCCTATATATACACAGAAGTAGGAAACGTTGAATTGAGAAAGTATTCAGGTATTTTAAAAAGAAAGCGCAGTTACAATTTTAATTTTTGAAATATATCATGAAACGTAAATAAATAATTTGTTATAAAGAATATTTTTAAAATGTGAAAGTTTTTATTAGTAATTTTGATTGAAGCAAGTTTTTATTCATCTTCCATTCACCCCATAAAATTCCTTTACAGTAAACCAACTTGTTGCAAAACCGTGATCACCTGCAAATATGAATTTTAGGGATGTATCAATCTTTTACAACTCCAAGTTAAATGTACAATAAGAAAGCATAAAGCACATTCGGTGTCCATGACCTGCTGGAGGTCAGAAACACCATCAATAACAACAAAATTGTTATAAATAATAGTATATTAAGCAATTGAAAGAATTGTAAATAAATGCACATCTTAAGTGATATTAATCTTTTAGGTTGAGCACCATGTTGTCAATAGCATCTACAGCTGCTTGTTCATTAAGACTTTCTAAACAGTCCCTCAAATGTTTTACCGACACATCATTAACCTAAAAGTATTATGATTTTAAGTTTATAAGAAATAAAAAATGCTCTAACTTACAGCGGCAAAATCTAAGAGACGCTTTGCTGGCGATTCCATTGAAGTTAATATGGTAGAATTTACTAAGTGTTCGTATCCTAATAATAGTGCCAACCTTTTCCAAACATCTAATTTATCTAAAATAGTTATTAATGAATCTTTAGAACCCTTAACGAATTCAGTCAGACTGTGTTTATCCATTAACTCTTCTAAATCTGAAATCTAAAAATTTTTATTCAACATAACATATCAAATAAAAATAGTAGCTTACACGGATAAAAAATATTTGAAACAAAAATCTTAAGTAGGAAATTAATAAAGATTATTGTTATATACATACATCACAGTCACCACAGACTTGTGCATTTTCAGTTATTATCGCTTCAGGAAAAGTACCATTTTCTTTCTATAAAATAAAATAATTGTTATTTTATAATTATTAAAATTATGTCTGCACCTTAGGGTAACTAGCCTAGTGGCGTTTTCATTGTGATTTTTTAATTTTTAAAATATAGCACAGCCACACAACTACAGAAAGGCTTATTCTTTTCAGTTTTAAACAAAACTTTCCACGTAATGATAAGAAATGTTTACATTTCCAATAGATATATCAAAAAAATATCTGGTGTGGAACAACACACAACCTTCCAACCTATAAAATGGAAATTAAAAGAAACAAAATAAATTTAATAAAAATATTTCGTTGTCAATAGCAACGGATATTCTTGGGATATTTTCTTACTGAATCCCCCACGTGCTTGAATTAATTAGGGTAAATTTCTTCTCGTTCACAAATGTCTTGAAAAAATTATAATAATTTGCAAAACATTCGTGACCTGAAAAAATTTCCGGAAATAATCCATGTACCAGGGAGATTCCAAGTGAAAATTTCACATCTGTACCTTAAAACCACTAAGATTATATTTTGACTTGTTTCCATGACAACAAGAAAAACTCCCGAAATTTTTTTCGAGGCAAGGCGCTTTTAAGTTGAAATTTTTGACAGTTGAGAACGTACACAAACATATATGATCTACACATTGCCATCCTATATTTTCTTTACCACTAAATAATGTACTTGTCAATAATACGAAATTTCTAGGAATTAACATTTTTATTTATTATGGCCTATAAAGTTCAATTTAACATAAAACACCATAAATAAGTGGTTGAAATGGTATAAGGTTAAAGTATTTTAATAATATAATAATAAAGAAATAAATGTAAAAGTTCTCCAAAACAAACCTTTAAACTAACTGGAGATACTAACCATTCACCACAAATAATGCCTTTGTCCCTGTCGGTAAACTAACATAGGGTGGTTCATTCTTTTGATTTGCTTAATTACCACAATTTCTGCTAGATCGCTTCCACTGAACATCAATATAAAAAAATTGCAATGTAACACTAATAAAATGATCTCGGAGGCCAAGTTATTTTTAATAATGCTCGGAATAACTAAACCGAGTTTTACAATAAAAATTTTATCAAAATGTAAAAAATTAAAAATATACAGACTATGTTTATTAACAATTACAATGATAGGGTTAAATAAAATATATCTTAAAAATTCTAGTCTTATACTAATAATCATTAAATATAAATACCTGTTACAAAATATAATACACCTTCTTGAGAACCCCTGGTATTATAAAAAATAATGCAGAAATGCAAACCCAGGTGACGTAATCCTTGTGCAATGTTGCGCAATATATTGCAATAACAATGCTTTTATGTTGTCAACCACACTCAAACTGGAATTTTATTTCTTATAAATTCATCTTCTTGAAATTGAATAATCCGTTTAATGCATTTTCTTGAAGTTTTCAAATAAAAATTGCAATCATAAAATGAAAGCGTACGCAACAGTAAAATTAAATGCGTACTTAAAATGTAATTAAAGTGTAAATCAAAGTAAAAATAAAAGAAAATAAAATAAAAGTGCCTGAAAAGAACAAATGTTTTAATTTTTTGTATAATGCATTAAATTATCTTACCATCAAATTTAGGTGGAAACCCAAAAAGAAGCTTCCTGCACACACAACATTCATCAGGAAGTGAAAAAAATGGATGCTTTAAATATCAGACGATGTAGCCGTGCGCGAAAAGATTTGCGCAAAGAATTAAATCAACGATGACGCATTGCGCTAACATATTGAGCAGAAAAATAATTTAAAGTGGGAGTATAAACCAAAATGCAAATTAAGTTGCCTACCTCATAGCTATAATGTAAAAATAATTAAAATTTTTCTTATATTTACTACTAAATGAACGAAGACAAATTACGGTATATTTTAATACAACTCAAAATGGGATGTTACAACACAAATTGCACAATTTGTTTAATTGTGCATTAACGAATTATATTTGAAACGCAGGATTTACATACATAACAAGATTTAAATGTTCTTTGAATTGTTCTAACACATTCTTCCTTCTTAACGGTGAATAGGAAGGTGACGAATTAATTAGATGTCTGTATTTTAACACATGTATGTAATATGTTGGAACCATTTTGTTCTGATTTCTTCTAGGTATAAAGCCGTATTTACTTGACATCTGCAGCAGACTTTCTTGGAATTTGCTAAACAAACCATTCGACTCTAACACTCCCTATTCACAATGTTTGATTATAGGAGTTAAATATATTAAATTAGGATGGCATATTTGCACGTGGTTCAACTCTGCAACAATTAATGAAATTGTACTTTTCAAAGCACAGAACCGTTTACACAAAAATGATAAACCAACGTACGTCAACAATAATACCTTGGCCGGCTTCGCAACCAGTGAAATTACTTTAAAATGACAGGTTTGATTCATAATTTTCTTGCCGAATACCACACAACCGTAAATTATGCCTGGAAATTTTTTTCGGCAACGAATATTTTAAGAATTTTCAAAATATTCGTGGCATCAAAAAAATTTCAGGAAATAATTTAAGCTTTTGTGATAATATAAGTGATTATTTTTTAAACAATCCCATCAGCCAATAGTAATTCATGTTGTTTTGTTTAAATAAATGCATAAAAAAGTTAGCATTGACTTGGCTGTTAAGGTAACGCAGCCATTTGTCTCAATATAAACATCACAAATTCAGCATCGTCGCCCTTGTTGAGTAGCATTCAGATTTCGCTTTTGAGATTTTCTGAAATAAGATAAGTGAATTGGTATAAATTCGAAGAAACATTACAATTATTCATCTGACACAAACCAACATGAACACAAGATTTGGTCGAAGCTCGGCTGATTCAATACAAACAGCTGTCGAACAAACAACACCAGTCTACACCAAAAGGAGCATTATGACTCAACTACTACTACTAATCAACCGAGGTGAAACAGATCGCATCAATTTTGGAGGCTGGGCATATAACATGCGCAAAAAAATGGAGAAAACTACAAAGAATCTGTTATCAAAACGTTGTGAAATCGAACGGCTAAACTTATCCAGGAAAAACATTTCAGGAAATATAATAGAAAAATTGATCGCTTCACTCTCCCTCTCTCTCTCTGCCTCTCCCTCCACCTCTCCCTCTCCCCCTCCCGCTCCTTCGGCAGATGTTTAATTAAATTAGTAGACAATTTTACTATAACGTAACTTCGTACTATTCAAATAAACTTTTTTTTCACTTTTGAAAATACGATATGTTAGCTGCAAGATTGTTCCTTTATTTCTGTTTTTGTGAGCTGAAATTGAACAACTAGATAAAAAATTATGATTATGCACTCGAGTGCCGGTGTCATAAATTTTCGGCATTAGAATACAAATTCTAAAGCTTACAATTTTCTTTTTAGAGAATAACTGTATAGAATTTTTATATGTAAAATTTCCTGTTCTTCCGAAAGGCACAGTTAGTTTTTCAAAAAAAAAAAAATTTTTTGAAATATTTGAAAAAAATAAAATTTTGCAACTAATTTGTTTAATAATGATTGAGCTTACACTTGATTTTTGGTACCTTTTTATATGTTATTCCTAATATATTCACAAATACAAAAAATGCAAAGTTATATCTCTCGCCACTTTTTCCGAAGCATAAATCTAACTTTACTCCACGGATACTAATATACAACCTAACACAATAAACATTAAATCCAAATCTAAGCATCATGTTCAAATTGTGGTCTATTCCTATGGATATTAGAAGTAAACGATTGGTATTTTCATATAATACAAGATTGTAAAAAATGTGATTGTAAAAACTGGAAATTCCTTATTATAGTATATAGTTAAAAGTAACATTTAACATGTATCTTTTATCATTTAGAGAAAGCACTACCTGTTAATAAAACAGTTTAGAGGAAACACATCATTGATTACAATGTTGATATCAAATGAAGACATCAATTGCAGGACGTTAGGGCATGTCTGTATTATTTCTATTCCATTGAGCATAACAATAACACAACGCACGCAGTTAGAACTTCTGTTATCGTTCATGTTGTCATTTTTTTAAAGACCGTGACACAGTAATATTCAGTCACGCATTTTCTTTTCAGTAAATTGAATAAGCACTTTCAGCTTGTCATAAGTGGCTGTGCAGGCGTAATATAACTGCATAACTTACCATAAAATTTTCCAACATGTCATACACTTTGGACGTTTGGGGGATATCACGGTCAATTAATAACTTTGCCAATTTTAAAGGATTATGCTGGGAAAAATCATTACGATCGCATTCTACTTCTGTATTATGAATCAAAAAATCCAGAATCGATAAATTACAGCTCACAATTGCTAAGTGTAAAGCAGTATAACCATTTTTTCTTTCTGATGCATTAACATCAGCACCACAGCCAGCAAGCAGCTTAACCGCTAATAAATTATTTGCCTCAATAGCCACATGTAAAGGTGTTTTCTGTTCTAAAATTTTTTTTTTTAATAACATACGACTGTTCATCTGTGTACATACCATAATTGTAAATATTTATATCAATATTAAGATTGCGATGAACGCCCAATAATAATGTCAATATTTGGTTTGAACATTTTAAGGCAGCCAGATGTAAAGCGGTGTTTCCATTATTATCCATGATTCCAACATCTACTTTTGCTTGTAGTAATTGACCAACAAATACGGTATTAGAAAATTCGACCGCCATATGCAACGGTGACTGCCCTTTAACATTTTCAATGTTTAATAACGATTGATTAAATTCTACTAATAAATTTAGAAATTCTGTTGCAAATTCGTCCTTCACTTGCCTTTCTGCAGCCCACAAATGCAGCGCACTAAAATCTCAGGGATGAAATATTGTTTACCGATCAAGAAATTGGCATTATGGTTAATATTGGGTATTACTGTATTAAACTTGATTAATGATCAGTTACAGTTACTTACTTGTTTCCATTTTCTAGAACATATTTACTTCCTTGGACAAGTCCCTGTAACATTAGTCTCATCCTTTCACGCGATGGGTTAGTTTCTCTAAAAGAATATAATTCTGACCTAACGTTCTCTATAAGGGTTTTTTCCGTTGATTTCATACGCTTTATAAGCCTGCTATACAGAATCTCCGTTAGACTGCCCTAGCATTAATAATTTAGTGTTGTCATACCTCGTTACCTTTGGAACATTATCAGATACGGCATCCATAGTAAGACCCAACTCTCTGTCATTTAAGCTTTCAGAACTGAATATTTGCTGTATATACTGTTGTACGCTTAAAGAGTCAAGAAGTTCCCGAAATTCTGATGCTTGGATTTCCGGTGTAAAAACTTGCAAGTTTGTATAATTATTAGTTGGATCGTTCACATTTTCACTGTTTGAAAATAATTCAATTGTGATGTATTATATTGAGTACAAAAACTACAAAAACAAGGTATTATAGTTGTGTTTCCTGGATTCTGTTCCAAAGGAATATAACTAAAGTCTTTAGGTTCACTAGTGGTTCCATCGCAAATTCTTTGAAGTTCAATGAATACTTTTACCTCATTTTTAATGTTTAAGCAGCCATAAGGAGGTGTTCTGGAAATACATAGTAATATATCATTTCATTTATGTATGGCATTGATATAATTTTCGAAATAATACAGGTATGATTCATTTAATAATTTGTTGTCATATATCTCTAGAGTGAACGTTTCCGTAACATACACTTTGAATCAAATAATTAAGAAGTTTTACTACTTAGAGACCACAGAGAAAATAATGTATCTTATTAAATCATAAACCATGTATGAGATAACCTAAAGCCGTAACATAACATAGCAGAATCAAAAAAAAAATTATTCATTAATAAAAGAAGTGATTTGTTATGTTATTTTTGTGAAATTAAGTGTTAGGAAATAAGGAGTATTAGAATCAAAGTCAATCATCCATTCTTCAATTATGGCAATTTCCATTTAAACAAATTTTCAAAAGAAGTAATTTATCTGCCTAATATTTGTGGCGAACACGACTCGTGTACATTTTGTCCGCCAAGCACCTATCAGGAACCATGAAATATGTATTTAAACCAATTGAGTCTATCGTCAAATAGTTTCCTTTAATTATTTTTAACAGTTGTTTCCCCTATTTGACTGCAGAAAAGTCAACTGCAACTATTCAACAAATTCCAATTAAAAACAGGTTCGTGATGTAGTGGCAGCCCCTAACATATTACCAATTATTAAAATGTGTAATTTATCATGAGCATGAGTATAAACCTTTGCACACATTGTTTAGTATCTGAACAAAGCACATCACCAAATAATCACAACCGTGGATAATTAATAAAAAATATCGATTGTCTGTTTCTCAATTGCCATCCCAACAGAAAACATCGCGCTAACTGCAGCATCCATGATCAACACGCTAACCCCAACGACGAATTAGGTGCTCAAAAAAAAGAATCCAGAGATAACGCCACCCGAATTTATACAAACAACAATTTCGTAATGAAGTAGACGAATTCCAACGATATCAAAAAGAGAGCTCTAAACGTAAACCTTCGCTAGCAGGAAACCTGGACAGATAAGAAATCGCGCTCACTCTCACCACAATCGCCACTAAGAGAACCAGGATACAGCTGGCCATGGTCTCTGGCTGCACTAGGATTACGGGTTATGCAGGTAGGCATCGAACAAGCCTATGTTTAAGATGGTTCTATGAAGTATTCTTGTAAAAATCTCTAAAGATTACGGAAGCTACAAAGTATTTCAGACCTATGCATGAATATGCGAGAGCGTGCGTGCGGGTATGCGTCTGATTTAAATCAATATCAATATCATTGAACATTTGGGAAAACTATCAAGTACAGAATATATTTTTCGGTGCCTAATGGAGATCAATGGTCGAGGTTCAAATATCCAATGAAAAATATGTACTCATCTTGTATAATTTTAAAAGTGTCAACAAAATAATGAGACTTCTTCAGATAAAGCTGAAAAAATTAAAAATGATGTTTTGGTCCATTTGGCGTATCTCCAAGACCAAACGACATTCCAAAAATTTCAAAACATGTTTTTATTAATGCCTAAAATGTACTTTTTCAATTTAACCATGAATACCTTACGGTTTAAGATTTCTCCATATCTTATTTTGACACTGTGCGTACCTGAAAACTATAGCACATTCATAATGGACATCAGCATCGGTGAACAAACCATAATTACTCCAAATTACATTACCAACACTATCTCGTTGAAAGAAGTGAACCCGAATTTTTTCTACAATAATATTGAAGTAAAAAATTATTAGCCCTGAAATTTTGGGTTTCAACCCAGGATTAAATTATCTAAAGCTGAAAATTGAACATACGATCTATTTGATGTACTAAACAACACATTAAAAGTCCTGAACTCTCATATGCCGGCTTCATTGAATTATCGGTGTTTAATATCTGAAACGCTGGAGAATTCCAGAAAACCCCTGGAACTCATATTACATAGAAACGGCTTTCCGTATTTTCATCAGTAAGGTGCCGAAAAAAGGGGGAGTAACAGGAAATCATTTAAAGTTCTTACGGCCTA
Source organism: Vesta saturnalis (assembly GCA_036346205.1). NCBI lineage: Eukaryota > Metazoa > Arthropoda > Insecta > Coleoptera > Lampyridae > Vesta > Vesta saturnalis. The sequence goes on from JARFJB010002202.1 coordinate 875,319, forward strand.
TTTTCGAAACATTCGGTTTGACCAAAAGCTCCCCAAAGCCGCGAGATTAAAATTTTGAAAATTATTCTATTTTTGGAAATCTTAGGCTTCCTACCGCAATTATCGTAAAAATACATGAAACAAACACCAGCTGTCAAATGGTACCAGCCCGAAGTTTCTACGACAATTAGTAACGAAGCTGCAAGCATTTTAACGAAAGTGCCTCGGGCAACTGGGCTTCCAATGCAGCTTTCAGAAACTGATATGGAAGCAAACGACTACTGCTATCTTGATCAGTAAGGTGTTAAATGAGTGAGGAGTTCAAATGCAGTTATTGAATATATTTGGACTCATACTTGTAACATCCGGCCTAGCGGAAGGTCCAAAACACCTGCTAAATTCTATTGTTAACAGAGATATTTATACGTACATTTTAATAACGTATCTTTGGCTTGAGGAAGGCTTTCAAATGACACCACGGAGATTAAGACGTTGACGGATGTTTGGCAAGAAGTGCGGGGAACGTGTCTGCACCGGTTAGCTGTGGAATGAAAAACATAAATGTAAAAAATAATGGATTAATTACCGTACCACCAGTCTGGGTCGTCTTCATCTACAAAGAAGCCAGTATTAGTGCAGTCACTTTTGAACAGTTCTTACACATTCTGGAATGTGGAATCCCCGACCTTCAACATTCACAAACGCTTCTGGAGCAGTCACCTTTGCAGTTCCAGGAAATGAGGTAAAGAAGAGACTGTGGTGCTGGTGGGCAATATGTATATGCTATTTACGCATTTTGACCTTGTCCCCATTGATCGCTTGATCCCAACATAAACTCTGACCTCAAATTCGAAATAAGCGCCCCCCAAAACGTCGGAAAGGACATGAAATCTGTATGTTTTCAACCTTGTCCCCATTGACCCAACATCTAATTTGATCCTAAACCTAACCGAGATTAACTTAAATCTAACCTAAGTAAACAAAACCTAGCCTAACCTTGGTAAACGTTACCTATCTAAACTTATTCTAAATCTAATATCTCCTTACGTTATGCAAAGTTTCCAGAATTTCGTTAAATCTTTATTTTAAGCAATTTCTACTTCTAAAATTGTATTAACAACTGAAATAAAAAAAAAATTAAATTCAATCCTAGCTTTTTTTCAATTAGGACACTAAAATACAACCATTCTGACGGTATGTTTACGAACTTTCGGACTATAAAACCTGTCTAGACTATTTTACACCCATAAAATACCATTAAAAGAATAATTCAATAATTATGGCTAACGTGACTATGTCCATCATTGTAAGATTATTATATTCATCGCGTTTCATGGAATATAATTCAATCCAAACGTAACTTAGGTCAAAAATTTCGACTGGGTTGTTGTCGAGACGGGTATTTCAAATGGTCTGTTTTTGAAAAGGTTTGTTTTTGAAACCTTCATTTCAAATAGTAGTTTTTCATTAGCACCCATCGATGTACCTATGTACGTATGTACCTTACATGTAGTCCTATATAATATGAATACACACCTGCATAAAGGATGGATGTTTTGAAATATTCTTACTCAAAACGCTCTCACTTATTAATCCTTTTATACCTTTTTTTACACTAACTGTTTCACCTGAATCCAGGAAACACTTACAAATAACGCTCTCACCACAAGTTTTCGTAACATTCACAATACCAAACTACAGCAGTGAAAACCAAGCACTAGGCAATTGCAGGTAAACAATATCTTCGAAAAACAACGGGTGTACAGCGATGATATAAACTTAATGTAAAAGCAGCAGTTGGCAGCTCAGTAGACCGGTGACCATAGTGGGAATATTGTTCGCGCTCCGCTGGGACGTTTAAATGCTTGCAGCGTCATTACTAATTGTCGCAGAAACTCCACGTGGGGACCAATTGTGCCGAACGACGTTTGTTTCAGGTATTTTGCGATAACAGCAGTAAGAAGTCCGATGTTATCAAAATATCAAAAATAGTTTTCAGAATTTGAATTTTGAGGGCTTTTTGGAGCTTCCGATCAAAGCGGATGTTTTAAAAGTAAGCCATAAGCACTCTAAATGATGATAATTAAAATAGGTAAAACCGTTTCCACGTAATATGAATTCCAGTAGTTGTCTGTAATTCTCTAGCGTTCCACACTTTGAACGCCTGGAATTCAATGAAGCCGGCATAGGAGAGTGAATGACTTTTGATATATTGTTTATTACATCAAATCGTATGTAGTAATTTTCATCTTTACATAATTTGGTCCTGGGTTTGGTCTGTTTTTCGTCAAAAATTCCTGGGCTGTATATTACTGTATATAACTCACGTTTAGTGAATTTGGTTACAAGCATATAGATTTCTGTTCCACCTCGGCATGAACTTCTAGTATGGTCCATACGAACTATTTTTAAACCTTTGGAAGAAGATTCTGCAAAAGTATGTTTTTAAAACATCCATGATACACATATATTTAGTTTACCTGTGTGTTGAATCATGTTAGAATAAATAGGCGTACATATGGGTAATAAATACCATTTTCTATTGAAAATGCGTCAAATCTAAGACATACTACCTTACTGTCGATACATCCTTTGTCCCTGTCAGCTAATGATTTTATCTACAAGAGGATTATGTAGAAAGATAGAGAACAAAAGCTGTTGTGAAATAATTCCAATATTTCTGGTACATACAGACGGTAGGGTATCCTATATTGTACCTCAAACGTTATTTGGTTGTAAGACTAAATGAGTTTAAAGTCACACGGATAACGCAATAATGAATAAACTGCTACCGAATATCGCAAATGTATCTAGTACCTCAGTTTAAGATGTAACATTATGTAATTTTAAAATTTGCCTTTAATTATTCTGGAAAACTGTGAAGCTATTGGAATTATTTACACTTTATATTACTATCTCATTAATTAATCTTACTTCTAATGTTTCCACTTCTGCTAGTGCTCTATAGCTAAGCTCATTTCGTACTATTTCCTCCATCCTTAAACGGGTATATTTCTTTTCTAATTCAGTCACATAAGCATCTCTTTTAGTACGTCTAATTGCCATGCCAACAAAGCTACCAAAAGGAAACAGTACAATATTATTATACAGTATGATACAAATGTTATAACTTACTCTACAACATACCCAAGACGTGAACATACATACACATCATGAGGATCTGTAATTTCATCTTTTCCATTTTTTTTAACAAGGTTATGTGGATGAGGTTTGCCGATATAGCAATTATTTTTGGTACTATACTGAGACAATGAGCAGCGTATAATTGCGGGTTTATCATAGTTCACCAACTAAAACATATGACATATATTTAGGAATATTTAAACGGTAAAAATGTTTTGATTGTAAGAACTAGCACTGTTAATTGAATTGTAATCACATATCCCGACTTTTATCGTACCTACTACGCACTAACGTCCGTCAATTGCCTTTTAATCTTGAAATTTCCCAGCCTCGTTTAAACTGCTAATAGATTTTTAATTTCGTATAATTGTTTTTTCAAATTTGTCACTTCTAAGCTAAAGTTCAGGTGTGAGTGCGAGATAACTAAGTATAAAATACTCGTCACTCAGGTTGTTGATCAAAAAGTAGCATATTTTCCTTGTTTCTTAGATCCATCACGACTTATTGTTCGCACGCACGCACACACACGCACACACACGCACGCACGCACGCACACACACATACACACAAATTTACATTTAAACAAAGTCGTTTCTAGGCGTGCTGCAGTCCTAAGCGAAATCAGGAAAATGGGCCTTTTTTTGCCCTCTCGCGTACACACTACTATCCGCAAAGTATAACAGACAATACGATTTACTGACGAAAAAGAGAGATAAAGAAACAAGGAGATATTCATCTCACGGCAGGCCCGTAAGTCACACAACTCGTCACGCACTTATGAATCATTGCAGCTTCTTTCTGTTTCGGTCTCTCAGCATTAGGTTTATATTTACATCTGCGAAAAAGTACTGAGAGGCAGTGTTAAATTTTTAGAATGTAATAGTTATGCACATATTCCGTACACGTATAATTAGTACTTATTTTTTACTTCATCGGTTTTTGTATCTTTTCATTATTATTTTATTATTACCTTTTCATCAAAAACGCATTCTTTTTCATCTTTTTGCAACGTTCCAGACCCCACATGGCAACTGCTTAGACCTGTCTAATGTTAGAAGCGACCCTGCCGTCCAATATAAGTTGCGTTCAGTTTTGTAAATTTTAAGCAACTAATATTATTAATCATCAAATCAAATCAAAAACCATTTATTGAATTATGCTATTCACATAATTCAGTAAATACTTCAGTATGTATTTCAATAAACGTAACATTACTAAACAAATAATAACTAAACAATTAATGATTTAATGCGCATATATCTAACGTAGCTATCTGGGGATTAAGTTAAAAACTTGTTATCCACAGGGCAACTACCATAGTATAATATTTACTACCATCTTGTTTTATTATATTATTACATATAAACATATTACAATTTCATAATAATTTAGTAAGAATGTCATCTATGGAATATGGGCGCATATGTACCTTAATGTGTTTCATATAGGTCTTGTGATTTAAACATAAAAGACTACTTATTTGTATGGAGGCTTGCAATTTATTATACACCTTTACTGCCGTATATCTAAAATTAGTTTCTAACTTTCAAATTGTAAGAAAGATTGTAGGCTTTTGATCTGGTAGAATATTTATGATTTATTAGATGAACAACTTCCTTTCTATTATTTTAAATGTATCGACAAACTGACATAATGTATACAAGTGATGTACTGTGTACACACCTGTATCGGTGAATAATTGCGAAGAAGAATACACAGGTGGTTTTTTAAATGCCACTTTTAGGAGTAATTTTCATGTTACATGTACCAAATTTAGATAAGTCTTAGCGGCATTTCCCCAAACTAGTAAACCATAATTCAAAGTAATTGACATAGACCATGATAAATTATTTTTAAAGTATGTCCCGCAAGAATATTTTTAACAGAGTTAAACAAGTGTAGTAAACGAATTTTCTTAGTTAACAAATGTATATGTTGGTCCCATTTTAATTTACTGTCTAATTGTACTCCAAGATATTTAACGATATTTATCCTCTTGATTGATTCACATTTACATATGTACCCGTGTAGTTTTTATTGTGAATTCTAATACTTGACAATCCTTCATTGTCTACATTACTTAAAGTGCTTTAGGAAAATCTTACATAACATGTTTTAATACAATTCAGCAAAGGTAGTTATTGTCAAGCCAATGTTTTATCTCAGCAATATTTGATGTTGACTGTTTATACAAATCTGAAATTCCTTTCGTGGTGATTAGCATAAGGGTGCCATCTGTATAAGACATTAATTTTGACTATTTTAATGAATAAGAAAGCAGCTCATTTATATATATAATAAATAGCACTGGGCCCAAAATCGAACCTTGGGGCACCCTACAAGGTAACCGGGTGGTTAATTTTCGATGTTTTCTTATGGGAAGCACCCTTTCTATTACAGATAGACACAAAGTAATGTGGGGTGCTTGTGCTCGATTTCGGTGTTAACTAAGATCCAATAGTAATAATCAAGATATCTCTGAACGTTATAGCGCAATTAGCCTATATTGAAAGAATGGCGATTTTGAAAAACTTGAATAACTTTTTTATTTCTAAATGTATCGACAAACTATAAAAACATTCTTAAGACACTTTTTTAAGTAGAATCCGCCAGTGCATTCACATTTTTAACACCCCCTTAATTTAAAAAGATATGACAAAAAGTTGTATTTTTTTATATGGAAACCATAGTTAGCTATGACATCTTTAAATGGCATTTTTTTGTGCTTTTTCAAAATATATAACAACTCTATGCTATTTTAATACTAAAATCATATTTTTAAGTTTTTCTTAATTGATACATTTATTAAGGATAACAGTTGGCTTAGGAAACCCGATATGATGTAGAATGAAGATATCCTATTCGAAAAAGAAATTTTACTTCCTGTAAAATATTTTAGAGACATTTTGCAATTCAAATAAGTTTAATGCTATTCTGTTGGAATGGTAACATATTATAAAATCTAAAGATTGAACATAAAATTATCAAATAAACTCAAATCCAAATTGAAATGTGTGTCTGTGTGTTTGTGTGTCTGTGTGCCTGTGTGTCTGTGTGTCTGTGTGTCTGTGTGTCTGTGTGTTTGTGTGTCTGTGTGTCTGTGTGTCTGTGTGTCTGTGTGTGTGTGTGTGTGTGTGTGTGTGTGTGTGTGTGTGTGTGTGTGTGTGTGTCTGTTGTCTGTGAGTCTGAGTGTCTCTACGTCCGTGTGTCTGTGTGTCTGTGTCTGTGTGTATGTGTGTCTGTGTCGGTGTGTCTGTGTCGGTGTGTCTGTGTGTCTGTGTGTCTGTGTGTCTGTGTCTGTATGTCTGTGTGTCTGTGTGTCTGTGTGTTTGTGTTTCTGTGTGTCTGTGTGCCTGTGTGTCTGAGTGCCTGTGCGCCTGTATGTCTGTGTGTCTGTGTGTCTGTGTGTCTATGTGTCTCTGTGTCTCTGTGTCTGTGTGTCTGTGAATCTGTGTGTCTGTGTGTCTGTGTGTCTGTGTGTCTGTATGTCTGTGTGTCTGTGTGTCTGTGTGTCTGTGTGTCTGTGTGTCTGTGTGTCTGTGTGTCTGTGTGTCTGTGTGTCTGTGTGTCTGTGTGTCTGTGTCTGTGTGTCTGTGTGGTTGTGTGTCTGTGGTCTGTATGTCTGTGTGTCTGTGTGTCTGTGTGTCGGTGTGTCTGTGTGTCTGTATGTCTGTGTGTCTGTGTGTCTGTGTGTCTGTGCGTCTGTGTGTCTGTGTCTGTGTGTCTGTGTGTCTGTGTGTCTGTGTGTCTGTGTGTCTGTGTGTCTGTGTGGTTGTGTGTCTGTGTGTCTGTATGTCTGTGTGTCTGTGTGTCTGTGTGTCTGTGTGTCTGTGTGTCTGTGTGTCTGTGTGTCTGTGTGTCTGTGTGTCTGTGTGTCTGTGTGTCTGTGTGTCTGTGTCGTGTGGTTGTGTGTCTGTGTGTCTGTATGTCTGTGTGTCTGTGTGTATGTGTGTCTGTGTGTCTATGTGCCTGTGTGTCTGAGTGCCTGTGCGCCTGTATGTCTGTGTGTCTATGTGTCTGTGTGTCTGTGTCTCTGTGACTCTCTGTCTGTGTGTCTGTGAATCTGTGTGTCTGTGTGTCTGTGTGTCTGTGTGTCTGTGTGTCTGTGTGTCTGTGTGTCTGTGTGTCTGTGTGTCTGTGTGTCTGTGTGTCTGTGTGTCTGTGTGTCTGTGTGTCTGTGTCTGTGTGTCTGTGTCTGTGTGTCTGTGTGGTTGTGTGTCTGTGGTCTGTATGTCTGTGTGTCTGTGTGTCTGTGTGTCTGTGTGTCTGTGTGTCTGTGTGTCTGTGTGTCTGAGTGTCTGTGTGTTTGTGGTCTGTGTGTCTGTGGGCCTGTGTGGCTGTGTGCCAGTGTCTCTGTGTGTCAGTGTGCCGGTGTGTCTGTGTGGCTGTGTGGCTGTGTGTCTGTCCTCTTGTGTCTGTGTGTCTGTGTGTCTGTGTGTCTGTGTGTCTGTGTGTATGTATGTCTGTGTGTCTGTGTGTCTGTGTGTCTGTGCCTCTGTGTCTGTGTGATTGTGTATCTGTGTGTCTGTGTGTCTGTGTGTCTGTGTGTCTGTGTGTCTGTGTGTCTATGTGTCTGTGTGTCTGTGTGTCTGTGTGTCTGTGTGTCTGTGTGTCTGTGTGTCTGTGTGTCTGTGTCTGTGTGTCTGTGTGTCTGTGTGTCTGTGTGTCTGTGTGTCTGTGTCCGTGTCCGTGTGTCCGTGTGTCCGTGTGTCCGCGTGTCCGCAAGTCTGCGTGTCCGCGTGTCCGCGGGTCCGCGCGCCCGATGGCGTGTGTGTGTGTGTCAGTGACTGTGAGGATTTGTACAACTTACCTCGACGGATGGAAATGTTGGGCCAGTTTGATCGGGTTTTATTTTATTTAAAGTACCATGGGTTCCGATTTCGGTCTTATACCGAAAATGAAATGTTTCGTTTGGTTGTTCCACAATTCTTAAGTATGGGTTTGTATCTTAAAAAAAATAATTAATTATATTATATAAATTATATTAATAAAATATATTTAATTTACTTGTTCCTTTATAAGTCGTATCAATTCAATAAAATAGATGCCATAAAGGTTCTATATCATTTTAGTTTTAAAATTTTTTACTGTTAACATTATTAATGTAAGCATAAAAGAACATCACATTACGATGTTATATTCCATGTATTAACTTACTATTACTAATGGCCGCAATCTGGAAAGGTGGCGTATAATTCATTTCTGGGCCTGCAGTTGTAAACATTGTAGGCACCTCCAAAGCTGCTATTGGGTGATTTGAATAGAATCCCTCGTTAACTCTGTTCAATATAATTAATCAAATAACTTACAGTATTTGTGTTTTCGATATACATTACATATTTTTGTATTCTAGTTCGCATAATCAGTTAGGTGAGATATTGTGTCAAATATAGTAGATCAACTGATCAAGCGTTATATAAATGTTTTATACCTGTGCCGCGTTACATTAGCAAATAGTATGTAGCGACAAGAGTTAATCGGTTCTTATGCCACTATTTAGGTTTTTCATATTTCTTCTTTTAGTAAATGCTTTAAAGGCATTAAGTCAATTGAAAAATTATAAATTTTGTGTGCAAATTTTTTATTGTAAAAAGCTAATATACAGGGCGATTCCAAATTAGATGCCAACCTTAAAGGACGTATTAGTATGGCTCATTTGTGATCGGATGAGCCATATTTTCTTATTTCCAAAAATGAATGATTTTCGAGGTATTTGACATGTTGTGATTTTGTAGTAATTCCCTATTTTCGTTAAGTTTCAGACGATTCTGCAGGAATGGATCCTTTTAAACAGTAATTTTAGTCCAGTTTTCAATAGTGGAATATGTATTTCATTTAAAAAATGCAAAAGTATGAGGACTATTACAGATTTTCTATTGCTTAAACTATTCTCTACTTGTAGTGTTAAGTCTAAAAAACTAGCTCAATGTATTAATTTTCCGATAAAACCATGTTTGTCAATATTGGTTCCACCAAAAAAATCTTTTCAACCTTTCGAAAATTCTAAATTGAGAATAATAAATCATTGAGGCTTTGAACTGAGAATTTTATTCAATAATTTTACATTTTGTGTTCAAAATGACCAGCACCGTCTCTTATACAAGCTCGAGCTCTCTTTCTTATTTTTATTTTCATTTGAATGTTCCATAGGTGACAAAAATTTCCAAATTGAATAGCTACGAAAAAATGCAGGTTTGGAATCAAGAACTCTGGTTGGCAATTTCAAGACAAAAAACCACTGATTTGTTTTGACATTTCATAAATGAATTCACCTCTGTTAGTGACTTTTGTGATTTTTTAACTTGAATCGATATTTTTTGCCGTTATTGCTCGTTCCTTTTCATTATTGTTATTGTTATTATCGTTCCTGTTGTTATTGTTCCTGTTATTATTGTTCCTCTTATTATCGTTCATTTGTTATCATTTATTTATTCATTATTTATCATTTGTTTTGTATTTGAGAGGGCTACGTTTAATAATGCTGATTTTCTCTTTACGGAGATTTCCCACCAGACGAAAACTCCTGTTAAGGAATAAGAAAGAGAGCTGGAGCTTGTAATGTAAATTTATTGAATACGTTTCTCAGTTCTACTGAATCAAGGCTACAGTGATTTATTATTCTCAATTTTGAATTTTCGAGAGGTAGCACGGTTGAAAGGCTTTTTATTGAACAAATTTTTTCAAAAATTCACCCGGTGTATACTTTTTCTTTCATGTGGACATCCGCTACAACTGACAGCGCTGCACTTCGTTACATTGAAAATAAAGCAATTGTTTAAAGTTTGACCACATATACTATATAAACATACACTGAGTGAATTGCAATAAAATATTATAAATGATTAATTCACTAATTATCTAAATTTAAAAATGATCTTCTAACACTTTAGTTTATGTGAACAACCAAAAATTCGGTTACCGCCTGAAAGTTCAAACGGATAAATTCTTGAAACCTCAATAGTTATTACAGACAATTTCCTAAAATCTCAGTGTGGGACAACCCAAAGCATTACACAGATTACGCTATATTTAATTAAAACATGATACTTTATTGTGGGTAAACGACGGAAAAAAATTGTATCGTGTCTTTACTGGGGATTTTGCTCAAAATGGTTTTACCTGTTACATTTTGTTAAACAAATTTTTACAGCCTATATAGTGACAAAAAGTAGAAAACTTAAGAGATGTTAAGAAAATGAGTTTAAAGTTTTTCACAGAACAAAAACCATGGTCCTGTTAGACTCGAATTTTTCTGCAAGTTGTTATTAAAACAATGATTTTTTTGATGAAAAATAACACTTAAGAGTTGTCAAGAAAATGTATTTTTAATCTACCTGTGAAAAAAAAATTAATCACATACGGACCTGTTAGACACGAATTTATTTATAAGTTCAAACAATGATTTTTCAATGAAATTAACTTATAAACAAAAGTTTCGGTAAATGAACTTAAACCACAATCCAATACTAAAAAAGTGTATATTTTGATGTTTACCGATCAAAATAAAATGATTTCCTTTCTAAGCTACTAGTAAAATTCATAGTGGATAAAAAATATTATCGTGTAACATAAATGAGCATTTTTAAAAGGGCGGATTCAAGTTTGCATATAACTACAACATGATCCCATAAATAAAGATTCCTGTATGATGGATTCAAAGGGGCGTCCAGCAATAAAGCGGTCATAACATTAAGGTCTTTGCACATTACAATAATGTGACCACTTTGTTTCTACCGAAATCTCAACGACATGTTTAAATTTTCTGAACCGGGTTTTTTCTAGATGCTTTGAAACATAGTCCAGACCAAAATATTTGCTAACAGTTGTAGAAGTGAAGTAATACGGTAAAAAAGTTACATGTGGGGTGGCCATAGGATGAAAAAGAATAAACCGTAATATCCTACTTTACACAAACTAGGCTTTTTAACTGTCGTCAGTGCAAAATACAGTATTTACAGAAAATAACCCGGTAAACGTTGGTCTCGAAATATTAGTAGACAGTCTAAATATGAAGTTTAATTAAAATCCGATGCGTATTTTTTAAGTGACCGTGGCTACAGAAACACACGCGCGAGCGCCCACTCCTGCACGCTATAATTAATTTCCGGTTTGGTATTAAAATGGTTCCTTTATTGAAACATGCAGTTTCCGAATTAAATGCCTCTTACTATGGTTAAAAATGAGGTGCTATTCCGGTTTACCACCAATCTGTTTCACAATTTGGTATTCTTACCATTTCAAGACCTCATGAGTAAACTATGGTTGAAAAATTAGGTGCTTATTAGGTATTACAATTGGTGGTCCAGCTTCAAAGGAAACAAATTCATACAAATATACGGTGGACGAATACGAATACTTAAATCCGAACTTTTCCGATTTCCTTTAACAGACGTTTAATACTTGGCCAAAGTATAGTATAATTTGTTAGTTGATTTCTAAATTCTGAAAAATACGCCATACTAAAATACACTTTACGTTAAGGTTTTAAAAAATGTTGCAGAAGTTTGGCCAAATTCGTCTCCTCTGTTTATTACCAGATACGTAAAGGTTTTGTAGAACACTATTTGGCTCATTCTCTACTTTGCAAAATTAACTCACTTATCTTCATTACTGCTCCAAAACAATGATATACCAGACAATGGAAATAGATAGGTTTATTGTTGGCCAAGAATCCAGAATTAAGGTTACGAGGGTTTTCAAATGCTGAAAACGTTCAAATCCGTTGAAAACACTACTTGCGTTCATTCGCATACAAGAAGGAAAAACACGGTTTGATAACTTACAAGTTCGTTAGCTGAAAATGAGCAAGAATGTAAGACAAAAACTATAGCCAGTTTCGACATAGTTATTATGTTTTTGAAACTAGATCGAGAGTAAAACTATTATAAAAAAGTACCTGCGGCAAATAAGGTCCGGTGGTTAATAAATCCCAAGAGCCATAATTGAAAACGTACGCTACTTTCTCAAAATCCGGCAACATCTAATTACTTCTAACTACTTGTCACATACCATTACAATATTGTGACATCTGAATACCGTTCACAAAATAAGTTGGAATTTGCTGTGAAAACAATAACGAATTTTTTAATATTTTTATAACTAGGAAGCACTTCGGCAAATAAATCCCACTAGCTTTCGGCTAATAAGGCCCATTAAACGGTGGGCCTTATTAAACGACGTAAAACATTTTTTTTTAGTTTCTCCAACAATACCACCAAAAGTGATGAAGCGAAGCAAATTGCACTGCAGAACAACTTCAAGCTACAATTAACGCAGTGGGTGGTAATGAAGGGTTATAATTTACTTTGAAGAACTATTAGAAACCATCTAAAATCTGATGCTGATAAGGACTGGCTTTATGGTTTTTGAAGTGCAATCCCAATCTCTCAAGACGCATGGCGTAACTGATGAACCCAGCATGTGCACAAAAATTAAATAAATTTATAGTGGATGAGTAATTTAAGAAATTAGCAAAAAATTTTTATGAAATAAATCTACATCAAAGTCCACAGAACCGTTTCAATATGTACGAAAAGGGATGCATCAACAGCAAGTTATTGGCCTCTTAGTTGCTCCTGAGCGCACACAAAACGTGATCCCAAAAAGGTAGCATGACCAGTGAACTTTTAATTGCTTTTCTTAGGCGCCGACTCATTATAAGGGTAAAGACTGCTAGTTTTCGATGGAGCTACTTGTCACCTGGATATCTCCACAAGCGCGGTTGCAGATGAATAAGATAGGAAGCTGTCTTGCTTTCCTTTTAACACCACGCACGAACTCTTTAGACAAAGCGGTTTATCGGTCCTTTGAACATCATTGGGACCAAGAAGTCCTCAAGTTCGGGAGGCAAGTCCAGACCGTCACTTGAACAAATCTCGCTTTGGCAGAATTCCATCTAAAGTTTGGCCCAATTGCGTGACACCCTCGAGCATTATTAACTGCTTTTGGGCGACAGACTTATATGTATTTAATCCTACTGTAATTTATGATTCAGATTTCGCACCCACTGAACGCCCTGATGCTACGCAAGTTGGTCATAATAACGCTAATAATGAAAACGATATTCAACTTAATAACTGTAACAATCAGCTCTAGTATGATAAAAAATATTATCCAGCAAGAAATTCTTGATAGGATCAAAACACTTCAGGAACAACTCTCAAAATTAATGGTGCGACCTGTACTTTGCTACTGCGCTATCGAGATACAAGCCCCAATCGATGTAAATTTAAAAAAAATATTTACATCGATTGGGGCTTGTACCTCGATAGCGCTGTACTCTAGCAAAGCACAGGTCAAGGTGCAAATCCTACTCTAGGTAAACTTTTTATTTACTTTTAAAAAAATTAATAATAATTTTAATTACATATTTACTTTGGAACTTATTGTTCATAATAAAACTTATAATAATAGAACTATACATTCTGAAGCACAAAAGATATTCAATAAAGAAGCAAAATATTGGCATACCGTTATTTAGCTGAACAGAACTTAGCCTTTCGAGGTACTCCTAATAAATTATATGAAAAAAATAATGGAAACTTTTTGAAATGTGTCGAAATGATCGAAAATTCGATCCTGTTATGTCTGGACATGTCAAACAGTCTCAAATGAAAGTGCACAAAAATATACCGCATTATCTTGGGCACAAATCTAAAACGAAGTTATAACTATATTAGGAAGTAACGTTAGATCTAAAATTTTAACCATGGCGAAAAAAGCTAACTATTTTTCTATCATTCAGATATCAACAGATTTCAGTATGTATCAGATTCGTCAATTTAAACGATTCGGGAATTAGTTCTGTTTGTTCTGTTACTGATGTTACCGGTGAAGATTAAACATTTTTTCGTTATCGACGTTAGAAAATTATCGATTAGATACTTTTAATTTACGCGGTCATGGCTACGACAACGGGGCACACATGAAGGGTAAGCATCATGGTTTACAACAAAAATTTTAAATATCAATCCAAAAGCATTCTTTGTACCCTGTTGTAACCATAGTTTGAACCTTGTCGTTAACGATGGCGAAGTAAAATATATTATTTGTAAATTTTTTTCTATAGTTCAAGAACTTTTTCTCTGCTTCAACACATCGATGGACGATTTTGAAAAAACATATCAAACTTGACTTTAAAGCCGTTGTCAAATACCAGATGGTCGGTCCGAATTGATGGTACAATACTTTTAAGGTATCAACTAGGCGCAATATGCGACACTCTTTTTGAAATTACTTTTGCGAAAAATTTTGATAATGTAAAGAATGTAGCTATGGCACTTGCTAAAAAAGTTAAAAAAAATTGAATTTGTATGCATGATGATTTCATGGTTTAATATATTAAGCAAAGTTAATATAGTGTCCAAAATTTTACAAGCTCAAAATTTTAATATTGTGCAAGCGTATGCTGGTTTAAGTAATTTAAATGATTTTTTTAAAAATCTACATTGTAACCAATAATTTAGATTATTCTTACCCAAACATTTTTGTCGCATTACGAATTTTATTGACAATGCCAGTTTCCAAAGCCACAGCTGAAAGGATAATTAAAAATATTTACGTTCTACTATGGTACAAGAACGATTTGAAAAACTTGCCATCATTTCAATCAAGTCTATTTTAATTCAATTTTCAAAAAAGAGAGCGCGTAAAGTCCAGTTCTGTTAAAATATGTTCAATGTTCCAATAATTTTGTCGAAATTTTTGCATTATGAATAACATCTTTAAAATTTAAAATTACTGTGTATTGTTATTCTAAAAATTATTTTATCCATTATCTAACATCTCATGTTAATTCATTTCTATTAACTGTTTTTATCATTTTTGTTCTACTATGATTTTAACTTGAAAAATTTTAAGCTGAATATGTGCAAGATAGAAGTTAAAACAAAAAAAATTCTACTATTTTATAACAAGGTTTTTGTTTTTGCACGATGGCGCTCGATAAAGTTGGCGCGCCACTGCCGACAAGATCTCCATATCTAACAAAACCTGACTTCTTCCTATGGAGTTATGTGAAAAAGATTGTATATCAAACGCCGCCAACCACCAAGGAAAACGCGAAGGGGCGAATCCGTGCAGCATTCGCATCTATTATATTACACCAATAATGCTTTGCAATGTTGATAAATCTTTTAAGCAAAGGATTTTGAAATAAGTCAATCACTCTATACTAGGCGAGAATATAGGAATGGGAGACATCACGTCCGCAGGTCTCGAATTTTAATCAAATACATGCACTTCTATATACAGTAGTATATATAAATTGTGGAGTTTTAGGTTTGACCAACAAATTCTAATAATATCTATTCGCACATGTCAAGGACCGGATTCTAAAACACCTGTCATAGTACTACTTTATTGAATGTTACAAAATATTGCATTGTATAATTATAAAAAATTACGAAACCTCTATAAATCAATTGTGAGCGTCAAAAAAGTTTAATACATAACGATAATTTAAAGCAATGCAATAATAGTCTAATTAACGATTGTTTTTCTGAAATTGCATATGTGTTTATTAAAAAAATACATGTATATTTTACTAATTTTAAGAAATCTGGTTGATTAATAATAAGAATAGGATTACCAGTTATTCACTACAGTTAATGAATCGATACAATATCCATGAAACATGCTGATGCAATTTGTTTGCAATGCACGAAATATTGTTTTGTCTAACTAAATAAATTAAGACATAATGTACTTAATCGCAGACTGCAAAACAAGTTTGTCGTCAAAAAGAAAATTAAAAACATTGAAATGAATTCCCGACTTTTTTATTATTCGTGTTGCATTAGTATCAATTAAAGTAAATTACAGAAGTTACACTTAAACATTTAGTATCCTAATCACTTTTACATACTTTTACAGTATAATTTCTTATCATTTGAGACCAGAGTTTTATTCACAAGGAAATCTGTCCGTTTCTCAATACTTTTCGTGCGGAGTTCGACCTACTGACGTCATCGTTGTCGGAGCTGAAAGTGGGGGCTATATCCCGCCTGTTATAGAGTACGCCGTGAGTCGAACTAATGAACATCTTTTATAATTGTTGGATATCTTACTGCATTTGATGAAATAATACCTTATACCACAGTGAATTATAATTGCGTTTGTGTTAATTTCAACAGATAATTGTTGTTATCAGACTGGTCAAATTTATTTCATGAGTGTAAAATGTAAGTGTAGTATACATAAGTATAAATTTTCAATTAATGAAACAGTATTAAATTTAAAAATTATTATTAATTTTATTAAATACATAAATAAAAAGTTTACCTCGGGTAAGATTTGAACCTACGACCTGTACTTTGCTAGAGTACAGCGCTAACCAACTGCACCACCAAGGTTCAAGCCCCAATCGATGTAAATTTTGTCTTTATGTATGTATAACTGATGTAAATTCTAAATATGATGAGATTACAATCAAATTACTTATATTAATGGAATGTGAGCCTGCAATGTCGCAAGGATTCACACATACCAAAGCAACTTGACTAATATTAAGTTATTAATAACTTAATACTAATTTTGGTCAGATCCCTTTCAACCAATTTAACAATATATCGGATATCGTATCTTTATACAGTGTCATATCGATAATACAGTTACGAATTAATATGTAAATATAAAAATTGTAAATGTTTCAAAAACCGTTGCAGTTAGACAAGATTTTCTTATTACAAAAACTGTAGGTTTTATCATTTAATTTTCTATCAACTAATGTAATAATATACAGAGCGGTGCATTTAAGATAAGATACTATTTACATTTGAAACCAAAAAAAATAATAAATTCATGTTTGTATAAAAACTAAGTAAGTCATGGTATTTCTTAAAAGGTTAATGTGAACACTAATAATAAGCATTGTTGTGTACCTAATAATTTTTAAAATACGCAATCTAAAGTTATTTTATTATTAAATTACTAAACACTTACCCTGGAATGTGTTAAAACTTCTGAACGAATAAACCTTATTTGCGTAAAATAAACGCAACTAGATTATATATCTTTCTCAAGTACGTACATCAAAGATGGAAAAACCTCGATATCGTACGATAACTTCACTCAAGTATGCAAATAATAAAATATAAATTGATAGTATTATTTAATTTCGAGTTTAGGATGAAAGCGCAACTTGTAATATTTGATAAAGATTCTGTCAAAATTCCCAAACAGGAAACATTATAAACACTGCTACATATAGACTAAATTGTGTGAGGAAATAAAATTAATTAACAATTTAAAGTTAATAACATTGCAAAATATTTGTAAACCTTAACCAATGATGTACAGCATGTAGGAATGTATATATTATGTTACAGTCAAATTATGCATTGCTTATTTGTAATATTTCCGAATATCTATTTGTGGTCCTAGGGACTCATATGGTTCGAAATATTAAAAAAAAACAATATTTAAAAATAATTTGAACCCATGCCGCACTGCGATGTAATTTCCAATCAGAGCTGGGCAGTAGTTACCTACAAAAATAGTTAACTACCTATGTAGTTAACTACTTTATTTGGGAAAGTAGTTGCAACTACTTGTTACCGCTTAGTAGATGTACTCTTATTTTTTTTCATTTTGTCAAAATAACTAAAAATGTAGTATTTTAATAGATAACGAACCGACAGCGGCGACGCTGACGCATGCATTAATCCGACCAGAATAAAGCTACTGTTGTTTTTAAGTCTCCAACAGTTGTACGATTCATGTCCACAATGAGCGCTCGCATCGGTTCTATGTGTTAGGCAACACATAAAGCAGCTGTTATTTCTTACAGAAAAATCTTTGACAAGGGAAGAGAGAGGACACTTAATATTCCAATTTTGCGTATTACCGCTTTCCACATAATTGTATAGCACAGTGGCGTATCAGCATATGACTAGTAGAAATAAAAGTCCTATTAAACTACGTTCATTGTTTAGATAGGTACTGATTAATGTCATTCTATCTCATTTTATATGTATTTTGATTATGCAATTTTAAATAGTGTCAATTATCTCATTTTACTTAAAATTTAAAAGTAGAACTTCGTCAGACAAGCATGAAACGCCACTGCAATATTGGCATAATACTATAAAATAAATTAACATAATAATTGGTTATGTTTAGTATGTACAACCTATCCATAAATAAATAAATTTGTGAACCGATCAATGGGAGTTCACTTTCAAGCAATAATAAATTCCAGTTATTTACTGAGAATATGACAATGCATTTCTAATAAATACATATTAAAAGATATTCCTGGCTATTTTTTATCGCTGTAACTTTTACAGACAAAGCACAACAGTTTACCATTATTAAGAATTCACATTACACTGCATTAACAAAACAAAAAAAAAACACTAGAAACTTAAACGTGTTAACCAGTTTGTTTACCACATAATCAATGGCGGCTGGACCAATTGTGGTAACGAAACAGAAGTATTGCCTAATATACACGCACCGGTGTGAAGCCCCCCCAACTTTCGAAATTTTCCATTTTTTCAATTGCAATCGTGTGTTGGTCGTTTGTCGATGTTTGTTGCCTATTTTCAACGTTTGTCGGTTTTTTATATTGATAATAATCACAATTATAGTTTAGACATGAAGTTAGCCCCCCAACTTGCAAAATATACCCTTTTTCAATTGTAATCGTTTGTTGGACGTTTGTTGGTGTTAGTTGGCTATTTTTGAACGTTTGTCTGTTTTTCATATTTATATAATCACGTTACAATTTAGGCGTGAATTTAGCCCCCAACTTTTAAAATGTTACATTTTTCCGATTGCAATGGTTTGTTGGTCGCTTGTCAGTGTTTGTTGGCTATTTTTGAACGTTTGTTACTTATATCTATAATAATCACGATTATAATTTAAACGTGAAGTGGTAGGTGTTCACCTAAAGGCGAAAGTTTGAAAGCATAATTTGGTTAGTGTTAATCATATCGAAATTAATACAAGTATATACATATGTTATAGTAAAAGAGGGTATGGGGGTAAATGTGCACATTTATTGGCCAATATACACCCTTATTAGGCACACAGGTGGATGACAGCAAGAGTAATCTTTACATTCACTACATTACAATTAAGACTAGATTTAATGTATATTTAAGTGAATTTATTCGAAACAAGAATAGGATGGGTGATGTGCAATATAACAATATTCTTATACAGATTTAATTACATGCTGATATTTAGTGGTTACCTACGGAAATATTTCATTTAAGAATTCAATAGAGTGTGGAAAATCTTCGTACAATACAAACCCTCTTCTGCATTAACACTTTTAAGTATATCCAATTCAACAAATATATGTTGATTGTAGGTTATATAACAAGTATTTCTACCACTACAAGAGCTTTTTTAACATTTTGTATTCTTGATAGGCTTTTACACTCCCAAAACCGCTTTCAACTATAGTTGTGTGATTTACACCTAGACGGTGTACATTGAATTTTTCCATTCGATATGAATTATTTTAACATTCGCGAACTTCAACAGCACTAGGTAAATCGTGCATAATTTTTTTCCAACAGTTGCCAGCACTATCAAAAGCGTCAATTCTTGTAGACGTAATTTTGTCATCAACCTGCATCGCTATAATTTCAGGATATATAAGGCAACTCGTTTTGTAGGAGCAATTAATTTGGACCAAGATTCATAAATGATTTTAAAAATGTTAATAATCGTGGAAGCGAATTCAATATTTTCAGTCAAACACATTCATTATATTTACACTTTACATACAGAGAAACTGTTATTACAAATCAGAGTATTTATCATTCATTATTTATGTTCAGCCATATTTTCTATTTATATATATTTTATCTCACAATAATCACAATAGACCAAAAAAAAAAAAACCCTAAACACACTATTATAAGAATAATGTTTAGACAGTACAGCTTGCGCCATCTATATTATGAAAGTTTAACTGAAGTGAGAAAAGCATTAGAAACCTTGATTTATAACACCCTCTCTTAATGATTTTCTCATTTCATCATACAAACAAAAAAAAATATTAAGTGAGAAAAAAAAACATTTTCAATACAAAATACAAATTAAATTGCACTACCTAAAATAGTAACTAACAACCATTACGCTAAAACCTAAAACTAAAGAAAAGTATTACTTAGCAATAAACATATGCAAAAAACCCCTATATGTACATTAATCAATAATAATCACAACATATTTTGCATTGTATATAAGACTAATAATAAAAAATATATATATAGTTTCTCTCGAGTTTATCTCTACTCACATTCTAAACCAATATCGGTGCAGTTTGTATAAAATTGCATTCTGTGCAGCCCTTTTGTTAAGAAATCTGCAAGTTGTAACTTAGTACTAACATACTCAAGAATCAAAGTTTTATTATTTAAGTTCTCACAAATGAAGTTATATTTTAAGTCAATGTGCTTGATGCGTTTATTATTTTCGGGATTTTTATTAGAGCGATGCATCCTTGGTTATCCTCTAGCATTTTAAATCGTAATACCCTTTTCAAATGTATCCATACTTCATCCGAATTTTTGTCCTGAAATCTTGAAAAATAGTTTACCGCAAAACTTATATCCGGTCTGGAGCCTAGCATGAGAAACATTAAACATCCTATTAATTGTCTTACTGGTTTCTTCTCTGAATTTTTATTACTTATGTTATGTATGTTCAATTTTAAATTGGGATCAATCGGTGTAACACAAGGGTTACAATTCTCAAAGTTAAATCTTTTTAGTATGGAATTTATATACCTACTTTGATTTATTTTTAGAATGCCCTTTTCTCTATCATAGTCTATCTCGAGACCTAAAAACTTTCTTAATGTGCCCTTATCTTTAATATCAAATTTATTCATTAACTTCGTTTTACATTCAACAATTACATTCATATTTTTACTTGCCAAAATGATATCGTCAACATAAAGCAAAATATAAGTTATATCACCATCAATTTTCCTTTTATACAAACAAAAATCAGTTTCACTTCTAATAAAACCTAACTTATCCGTTAAAAACTTATTTATCGTGGTGTTCCAGCATTTTGCTGCTTGCTTTAGTCCGTATAGTGAGTTCTGAAGTTTTAAAATATTATCACCTTTGCATACGACCCTCTCTGGCGGATAGATGTACACATCTTCATTTAATTTCGTTCAAGAATGCTGTTCTCACATCTAATTGGATAAAATAATACATCTTTTGATTCCCGACTGATAAAAGTGTTCTTATTGTTGTTAATTTTGCCACTGGTGAGTATAATTCTTCATAATTAAAACTGTCTTTTTGTGCAAAGCCTCTCACAACTAGTCTTGCTTTATATGTTTCCTCTATCTTATCTTCATATGGCTTCTTCGAAAATACCCACTTTGTACTTAAAATTTCTGCTTGGTTTGGTTTTTTCACTTCTATCCATGTTTCATTATTTTTAATTGACTCTATTTCTCTTCTCATTGCTTTTATCCAAAATTCTTTATCTTCTCTATCTTCTATTTCTTCTACACATTCAGGTACATCCTCAACATAAGACAAACAATTGAACGCCATGTACATCTCATAATCATTAAATCTCTCTGGTACTTTTCTTGTCCTTTCTCTTCTTTCTTTTACTTCTGATTCTTCATTTTCTTGCTGCATATCTTCTGCATGATCAATCATTTCAACTTCATTATCTTCCATGTTTTTATTTTCGTTATTTTCCTCAAACTCTTCTTCTTCAATTAAAACATTATTATTCTTATAAAAATATTCTTTTTCATTAAAAACAACGTCTCGTGAGAGTATAATCTTTTGGCTATTAACATCCCAAAGTCTGTATCCTGTCTGTGTGTACCCCATCATTACACATTTTCGAGATTTCTGATCAAATTTATTTCTTAGTTGCTTAGGTACATGAGAGTAAGCTGTTGTTCCAAATATTCTCATATTACTCACATCGGGTTTTTTACCGTTCCATATTTCAACTGTTGCCTTATCTATGTTGTTAAAAGGACTTCTGTTCAAAATATAAGCCGCCACACGAATAGCTTCATTCCAAAAAATCTTGGGGACTTTTGATTCTTCTATCATTGACCTACCTTTATCCACTAAGGATCTATTATAACGCTCAGCTTTTCCATTTAATTCCGGTGTATAAGGTGTTGTATAGTCTATACACTTCACTTTTGCTTTGAATAATATACACAATAATAAAGTTAGAAAAATCATCTATGAAAGACAAGAAATACTTGCCTCCGTCATGACTAACAGGGGTTATTGGACCTGCTATATCGGAGTGTACTATCTCTAATACTCTTTTAGCTCTAGAACGAGTGCCAAATTTTTGCCTAGTCATCTTACCATTTACACAGGCTTCACAGAAATCAATTTTACTCAAAGCAACACTTTCTATACCCTGTAACATATTATTTTTAATAACTTTTTCTAAATTAGAATGGCACATATGGCCTAATCTTCTATGCCACAACATCAAATTTTCTCGATTTGTTTCAACATTCAAACACTCATTATTTTTAACATAAAACGAAATTTCATACAAACCATTTCGTTTACCTAAACCTACTAAATTTCCCTTATCATATAAAAACACCTGACCCTTTTCAAAAATTACTTTCAAATTTGCAGTTTCTAATCTTTTAACTGATAATAAATACTTACGCAAATTAGGTACATAAAGACAGACAATTTTTAATAGTACAATCAATATTTTTGCCATAAACTTTACTGGTCACCCTAATATTACCTACCTTTTGCACAATCTTCATTATTCAATTTCTGATCACAATTTATTTTATAATGACCCTTCTGTCCACAGCAATAACAGACAACAACTTTATTTGACTGAAACGCAGCTACTTTGAAATTTTCTTGACTATCATTTTTCTGTCTTAAACCACCTGTAATTGCCTTCTTTCTCTCCACTTCCGCTCTTAGTTTCGATTTTGCAACTTCTAATGTTAGTGTATCCACTGGCATATTTTCCAAAATTGCTATAACTGTGTCAAACGAACCTGGCATTGCCAATAACATGCTACAAATTAGATCTTGATCTTTTAACTCAGCACCAGTAGTCTTTAATTGCGTAACAGTTTCATCAAAATCTATTAAAAAACTTTCTAAATTATTTATATCTGTAAGTTTCATTTGCATTAATTTTCTTCTTAACATTAATTGACCAGGGATTCCACGCTTTTCATACCTGTCCTCTAGATTTTTCCACATCTCGTAGGCTGTTTGTTTTTCTCTTATTAAATCGATCTGATTATCTTCTAAACATTGAACAATATAAGATTTGCAACGGTTATCTTTTTTTTTAGCTTCACTACATTTCTTTTCATCAGAGTAATCTTCTACTTTAAAATTCTTCTGGATACAATCGAGAACTTCTTTTTCTTCTATAACACATGCATCCTAAATTTCCATGTATGAAAATTTTCGCCATTCAATTACGTTATACGAGTTTTTTCCGCCAATATTTGCTGCCGCCATTTCGTTGCATTGTTTTTCACACGTAGGTAACAACTCATAGATATTTTAGTTTTTCAAAAAAAATCCTGGGCCCATAACCTGTTAATAATCGTGGAAGCGAATTCAATATTTTCAGTCAAACACATTCATTATATTTACACTTTACATACAGAGAAACTGTTATTACAAATCGGAGTATTTATCATTCATTATTTATGTTCAGCCATATTTTCTATTTATATATAATTTATCTCACAATAATCACAATAGACCAAAAAAGAAAAAAAACCCTAAACACACTAACTATTATAAGAATAATGTTTAGACAGTACAGCTTGCGCCATCTATATTATGAAAGTTTAACTGAAGTGAGAAAAGCATTAGAAACCTTGATTTATAACAAAAAATGAGAAAATTTCACAATTTTGTTGGTTAAGTATTGTCTAATGCAGCGCACAACATAATATGCATAATCGAGTTAAGAGAGCATGTATTTGATACAAAAAAATTCATGTTTTCAAATCTAAGCACGCCGGAAATATTTCCATTTGGTAACAAACATGTTTTATGTACTACCTCAATATTCGCATTTCGAAAAGGTATTTCAGAGAACGGCTGAATATATTTACTCGTGTTCTTCTTAGGCGGTACCTTGAATAAGGTATATATTGTCCTCGCCACGAGAGTTTACCGCTACGTCATCATATA
Organism: Vesta saturnalis; assembly: GCA_036346205.1. Taxonomy (NCBI): domain Eukaryota; kingdom Metazoa; phylum Arthropoda; class Insecta; order Coleoptera; family Lampyridae; genus Vesta; species Vesta saturnalis. Next base: position 899,606 of record JARFJB010002202.1, read on the forward strand.
CAATCATATGGTGCAATATTATTTCCTCTTTTACACTCTTCAAATGTACATAGGATAATTCTTCACATGAAAATGTTTACTTTCATCCAGCCAGTTTTATACATGCTTGTTAACTTTAACAATATAGTTGACTACGACATCATTGTCAACTATTTTATAAATACCGTTTCACAACGTGATCATGAGCATGTTGTTAAATACGTTGTTATGTGAAAAATTTGTTTTATAAACCAAATTGTTGAGTTAAGTATGTAGTTAATTATAATAAAAATTAATTACAGTCATATCAGTGATTAACTAAAGTAAATACTAAACTTAAATTGAAACAGAAAATTAACTAAAGTTAATTAGTATCGCATTAGAAGGAATAATATAATATAAAAATTGCAGATGTCAATGACAAGTATAATTCACTTTCTGAAGGCAGCTCTTCTGATGAAGAAGTAAGGGTACGTTGTCCACGCCGCTTCTTGAATTGTAAAAATGATTTCTCTCTGTATGATGACACTGAATTTAAGTCCAGATATCGACTAGATAAAGTCATATTTATGGAATTGCTTCATCTTGTTGGCAACGCCTTGGAGCCAACCACCAAACTAAATCGTGTTATTAGTGCCCAGTTACAGCTTTTAATAACACTTCGATTCTTCGCAACTGGGAGTTTTCAGCAGCTTGTTGGTGACGATATTGCTGTGCATAAATCAACTGGCAGTAGAATTATCAAAAGTACAACCCGGCAAATTGCATTATTAAAACCACAGTATATTCAAATGCCCACTGGAAATGAGTTGCGACAAATAAAATCAAAATTTCATGAAATGCGAAACTTTCCAAATGTCATTGGCGCTATCGATTGTACGCACGTCCCTATTCAATCACCAGGAGGTGTCAATGCTGAACTTTTCAGAAATCGAAAGGGGTTTTTCTCCATTAACGTTCAAGTTGTTTGTGGTGCTTCTTTACGAATAAGAAATATTACAGCTCGATGGCCATGATCGGTTCACGAGAGCACAATCTTTAACGATTCTCCACTGTGTGCAGACCTTGAAGCAGGTAGATATGGAAATGGGTATTACTAGGTGACAGCGGTTACGCCTGCAAAAAATTATTATTAACACCAGTATTAAATCCTCACAATCAAAGCGAACAAGCATATAATACAGCAAAACATTATAACAAGAAATCCCGTTGAGAGATGTTTTGGCGTTTTTAATAGAAGTTTTGCTGGTTTATCAAAAGGTCTGAACATAATATTAGAAACAACGTTAGCCACAATTGTTGCCTGTGCTGTATTACATAATTTATGTATTTCGGTAGATGATGGATTGGAAGAATTTGCAGAGAAAATGCAAGAAATAGAACGATCAGGTGTAATAATACCTGTAAATGATACCAACACTGCTGTACGTACAGCATTAATTAACACAGTTTTTTAAAACATTTTATTTAAACAGTAAAAGATTAATTCATTGTCCATTTGTTCAAGTTGTCTTTTTTTAATTTTAACTTCTAAATTATGTAATATTTTTTTATTCAGAACATACCAACTCACATTTCTTTTTAAGTACAGCTCATCATCATCATCCACAGTATCGGCAAAATAAATTGCAGCATCATCATAAGGATTTGGAAGGGGCTCAATTTGGTCTGCAGCAACTGCTAATAACTGAGTCCCTGTCTCATCCAATTGAGGACGGCACATTTTATTAATTTCTTTCTGTGAAAACATCTTTCTAATTTAGTATAAATTTACACATTAAATTTCAACAAACAACTACCTTATCCTCAGCTGCCACTTTTTTGCGAGGATATATTCCTTCTATAATTACAATGAATTTAATAAAAAGTGCCTTAGAGTCAAGTTTTACCATGCATGCTCAGCGGCCATATCTTTATTTACTTTTCGTTTTAAAATAAAGTAAAGCGTTTTTATTTGCTTTACAGTTCTTGCTTTTTGATTGCTATTAGCATTGAACTCTCTTGCAATTTTCTCCCATGCCCCTTGCTTTTTTTTAATTGTTGTGACATGCGACTCTTTTCGTTCAATTATCCCTTTATAACTGGAAGGAAGGATTAGGATTTGATATTTTAAAGGACAATAAGGATTCATTATGGGATTATGATATTTGTAATATTATTGTTAACACCTTAACACATTGCAGTATTTGCCCATTTTTATTAGTTAATGATTAATTAAGCACTATCTTTCTACTAAGGTAGTGTAGACACTTCATTAACTTTTCTTTTTGTTGTATCAAAATATTAATTTTCTCCATTATATTCTGATAACCTTTCCCCATTTGACATTTCCCTATTTTTAAGCTACATTGATTTATATAAGCCTTTCTCTGTTTATATCTTCCATGCTTAACCATGGAATTTCCTTCTCCTTTATGATCATACAACGTTTTTCACTCGAAATACTTACTCCCCATTCTTGTATTATATTTATTTTTCATTATAAATTACCTGTACGCTCCATTTGGTACGTTAGAAGCAAACCGATAACTGACTTGAGCAGGCACTTAGGAAATTGTGTTGCCAACTGTCGGCCGAGCGAAGTAAAAAGTAAGATCCCATAGCAGAGACAACACAGAGACGTGTAACTCCATAGGAAATTTTGTTCGCTTTTAGTTGTATTGTGTGTCCTTGTTAAACTACAAGAAAAATCTATAAGTGTATCTTTGTTGTTCAATCGAGAAAGCATTAGTGATGTCGCTACTGTAGTAATTCCCTCGTCTGTCAAAAATGTCAAATGAATAAAATGAATTGTCAGTTTGTCATTTGTGTTTCGTACATTGAACTTTTTGGTATTGTAGGTTATTTTGTGTACATTTTGTTATTAATCTTATTAATACGTTACTATTTCCTATTTAGTGTTTATTTTAAATATCTTGTGTGAACGTGCGTGTGTCAGTTAGTTAGATTTAAACTGCAACCCCAATATTTCCTAACAACTGAAAACTGAATGTTTATTGTAGAGTCTATATTCGCTTCAAAATGCCCGAATCATTATGTTTAGTGTGTGGCGCGCACAAAGAAGAAGCCGAAAAAATGCATAATTTTCCAAGGAATCTTGAAAAGTAAGTTTGAACTTAATGTGAGCATACATAAATTCCGATTCTTATTTATTAGATCAAAAGTATGGCAAGAGAGTATTGGAATAAAATTTATGCCTGGTGTTACACTGCAAAATTATTTAATTTGTAGCAAGCATTTTGCAAATGAATGCTACATGAATTTATTTACAAGAAAACTGCGACATGATGCGATTCCAACTTTGTTTCCTTGCTATGTAGAAACAGTGGGTTCTGCTGTCATTGAGGAGATTATAGAAGGTAGGTGTAGGCATTCTTACTATATTTTTTTGTGTACGTACATTATTTTTTCTATAATGAAAGAGGGATTTACGTGGTTGATGTATATATAAATAACAAAGGTAACCAGTTAACCTTTGTTACTATCTTGTATGGCATATTTTTTTTTGTTAATATAATTTGTTTTGCAGAAGACGTATCTGCTGCAGACGCAATTCCCAGCACTTCTTCTGCAGATGCAATCCCTAGTACTTCTGCAGATCCAGTTCTCGGCATTTCTGCTACAATGGAGAGACCAGCAACTTCAGAAGTCCCAACTGCCTCTGTATTTCGAGGAATTCTTGGTGTAACATCATCTAACACACCTCGAAAGAAAAGAATTAGTTAAATCCAAGGAGTCGCATATAAGAAAATTAAAAGGCCGTATTTCGTTCACTTAAGTTGCAATTATACTAAAAATATAAATGAACTACAGAAACGTTTGTTTACATTAGTTTTTAGGTTATATAATTATATTAGGTCAACAAAACTACTGTAACCTAATATTAGTAGTTTATGCTTCTCAATACTCAAAATATTTGTTAAAATTTAACGAATAGCGACCGACGGCAAATTTACATGTCGGATCGTTTAATGGTCGGTATTTGCGCACCTATAATCGTGCGAATCGCGGTGGTGAGATATCGCAGCTGACTGCTCAGTTTGAATTCGTCCGTTACTATCGTTCAACGTGTTTGTTGGTTTATCTGTGTTTGAGATGTCCAATCGTGCAAAACGGCTAGTGGATTTAGCCTTGCGTCAGCAGTTAAGCAGTGAAAGTGAGTCAGATGCAGATTTTGATTCCTATGACTCAGTAAATGATACCACTTTTCTTCCACAACCGACAAGCGCGTCGTCTGAAACATCAGAGGAAGACGTCACAGAAGCATCGGATTCTGATGGAGGACCGGTAGCATCTAATCAACCGACTACAAGCGGAATTTGGAATCCCATAGTATCAACAGAAAGTTTGGCGTTCCCTGTAAATCCCAAGCATAAGCCTTTGCCAATCGATATTCCCGCCTCCTGCACATCACCGGTATACTTTTTCGTTATTTATTACTAACGATCTTTTAGACACAATGGTGGAGGAAACTAACAAATATGCAAGTGAAAAATCGCGAGATGCTTCTCTAAAAAACACTGCAAGAATAAAGAAGTGGCAACCTGCCACGCCTGACGAATTAGAAAAATTTTTTGCTATTATACTGGCTATGGGAATTGTTGATGTCCCAAAAATAAATTTTTATTGGTCTAAGAACCCGCTATATCACAATAAATTTATTTCGTCAATTATGCCTAGGGATAGATTTTTATTGTTATTGACGTGTTGGCATTTTGCTGACAACAGTCTGGACCGCAAGCAGGACCGTATATTTAAGATAAGACCAATTCTAGATCCCCTCTTAGCCAGTTTCAAGGGTTACATGAATCCTGGGAAAGCACTTGTAATTGATGAAACAATGATACCTTGGAGAGGCAGATTGTTGTTTAGACAATATATTAAAAACAAAGCGCATAGGTATGGTGTAAAGGTTTATAAACTGTGTACTGAAACGGGGTATATTTTAACATCAAAAGTTTATACTGGCAAGGGAACAACTACGCCTGGAATCAGTCACGCAGAATCTATAGTAAACGATTTGATGGTGGACTACTATGGTCAGGGGCACACTTTGTTTTGTGATAAGTGATAACTTCTATACTAGTGTACCATTAGCTGAAAAGGTTTCAGAAAGGAACACCAGATTATGTGGCACAGTGCGCAAAAACAGCAAAGGGCTTCCCAAGGAAGTAGTTACCCAAAAAATGCGTAAGGGGCAAATCAAAGGACTGCAGAAAGGTTCCACAAAATTTTTGAAATGGATGGACAAACGGCCTGTTTTCATGGTAACAACATGCGAACATCATGATGATTCCTTAAAACAAACAGGAAAGGCACAGCGTGATGAAGTAGTTTTAAAACCGCAATGCGTGTTGGATTACAATGCGGCAAAGAAGGGGGTGGACTACAGCGATAAAATGGCTTCCTATCAAAGTACTTTGCGTAAAGGGATCAAATGGTATAGGAAGGTGGCGATAGAGTTTATTTTCAACTGGGAAATGACTAATGCGTGGATCTTGTACAACAGTAAGTTTCCACAAACCCGTATGCCCATTCTAAATTTTCGAGAAAGCATTATGAAGGCATTGTGCACCACGGGTCCACCGCGACCGAGGACGCCGAAACGCATTCATACCCTGTCACAACAAGGTCCCCAGGATCGTAAGAGAAGAAAGTGCACAGGGTGCTACCAAGTTCTAAGAAAGTCTATGGACAGCAGAACAGCGGATAATAAAGTAAAGAAAGTGTATACATTTTGCGAAGAGTGCGAAGGAAAACCAGCCCTTTGCTTGCCATGCTTCAACGTTGCCCACGAGAAAGTAGCCTAAATTTTTCTTTTGCACTTGCTTCTATACATATATATATATATATATATATATATATATATATATATATATATATATATATATATATATATATATATATATATATATATATATATATATATATATATATATATATATTTCATTACATTAATCTCTATTCTAACCGTTTCTTGTATTAGTTTGCTGATCTTGTCCTCAACCTTTTCTTCCAAACTGGTTAATTTCCCTTCCATTATAAACATCATTTCTTCTTTTATGGCATCAATCTTATTGTATATCTGGTCAATTTTTAATATTGAAAAGGAAGTTTGACCGTTTAGCTTTGTTCAAATTGTTAATCAAAGCTTTATAACGTTAATTGATACAGGGTCACAAGGTTCGTTGATAAAAAAAAATTATTATTGAGGATAATGAGAAAATGTTAGGTAAAAATGTGTGTAAAATAAATAAAATAGAATTATTTTCAGCTACTAAGCGGAAAATTTCGATTGTTGACCGAATGTTAGTGATTGAAATCGAGATAGCCGGAGTAAAATTACAGGCACAGCTATTAATTGTACAAAATCTAAATCTTGATATTATTATAGGGATTGATTTAAAACAAGAATGGGGAGTATTTGGGTGAAAACCGTTGTATGATCATGAAGGAGAAGGAAATTCCACGGTTAAGCGTGAAAGATATAAACAGAGCAGGTATGGAAAAACATTATTGCGGTTCTGACTTATAATAAGCTAGAAAGAAACCCAATAAGCATTATATGAGTGTGAGAGAGATAACGTTACCGATGTTGCCACTTGTACATATTTGCATGTAGGCACAAAATATGAACTACTTAGGTCTCCTTCAATCTAGCTTCAACATTTCTAACGAAACAAAAGCAATTAAGATGATGTGGAAAAGTCGCGTGTTCTTTGAAACTATTTAGTAAATACTTTACACTTAAACATTAAATGATAATACCTCAAACATCGAAGTTTACTGTAATTGCGAATTTATGACATGGTTCGATTACTACTCGTAAGAAGAACCAAGAAGAAACTTACGAGATCTACAAACAAGAACATTAAGATTTAGATTGATAGTATAACTTAAGTTAAAGATTTAACTGTAGCATTAAATCCTTATTGAAAAACCAACTATTTTTAAAAATGAACAGAATACACTTTTTTCAAAACTCTACTTTATAAGATTTTCGAAAAGACCTCCAGCTTGCTCAAGGCAGTAACAGTGATAAAATTCAGTTCTGGTGTTTTCAAACATTTCGTGGAAAAATTCCTTGTGTAGTTAGCAACTTATAACAACGGTATTTATTCCTTTTCAAGATTGTGAACTGTTCTTGGTTCAATATTCATTTCTTCAGCAATTTTTGTACGTGAAATTAGTTTCTGCTAAACTACACGCGACAATCTCTTGGAGTTCGCGCTCTTCGTTTAAGTTACGACCAGGATGTTCACCATCATTACCATCAATGATACTGCATTTTCTACAATTATTAAAACATCCACATCTTTCAAATTTACAAACAGTACACATAATCGTACTTTCTGATGGAAATGGCCTGTTTTCAATAGAAAAAGCAAACCTGCCCATTATTTCTTGTGCAGTGCTTGAATAGTACCACTTAATAATCTGTATTTTTTCTTCAGTGGAATACATGAGTATTGTGTCGGACTTGCAAAAACATTGATTTCCAATTCTCGTTGACAGTAGCAAATAAATGTGTCATTGGTACTAACCTACCCAAAAGACGCATGTATGGCATCTGCACTTTTAATTCGTTGTGTATTCTATCTCACTTAGCACGTGAACTGATTGTACTGTCTTTGTTTTACTTATTAAATACCTGTATATAAATAAATGTAGTTTAAAAATAGGGAAAAGTCAGATATATCAGAATATAATGGAGAAAATTAATATTTTGATACAACACAAAGAAAAGTTAATTAATGAAGTGCCAGGGCGAGCTAAAACATATATTATACAAGGATTAAATGTCGAAATGTCGAAAAGTAAACATTTTCAAGTGAAGAATTATCCTATACCTTATGTACATTTGAAGAGTGTAAAAGAGGAAATAAAGAAAATGTTGAATTAGGGAATTATTCAGTATACTGTGACCCATTTTATCAATCCGTTAGTTGTGGTGAAACGTTTCTATTCGTATTTGTCTTGACGCTCGTATGATGAATGGTCTAACAAAGCCTCAATATGAAGCACCACAGAATATCCAATATTTGTTGAGTAAAATTAATAACAAAAAGGTGTTTTCAAAAATAGATTTGAAAAATTCATTTTGGCTGGTAGCGTTACACGAAGATAGTCGAAAATCTATGGGATTTAATGTAAATGGGGAAATATATGTTTTCAATAAAAAAAAATTAAAAAGAATGAGGAAATAAAATTTTGTTTGGTCGGAGAGATGTGAGTTGAAGTCGATTCGAAATAAACTTGAATTAAAGTGTATTTAATAGTAATAATTGAGAGCAGAAAGATTAGCCTGGTTTTTAAAAGTAAAAGTGTGAAGAGAGCAAATGAAGGAGAAGATTAAGTAGATAAGGAAGACAAATAATAATTGAAAGAAGAAAGATTAGCAAAAGTCTGAAGAAAATAAGTAAAGGAGAAGATTAAGGATCGTTACGTGTTTAAAAAGGGAGCTGGAAGAAAAAGGAAAAAGGAAAGGTATCTCAAGTGTCGGATAGGGCGGGGTGAGAGAAGAAAGATGTTGAATATGCCGGCGCCAAGAGCCGCTCCCCTAGATAGAGATAAGATTCACCGCTGTCCCGACTCTTGGACAGTGGTGCAGAAGGGAATGAGCAAGAAGATTGTAGAAAAGGGAAGTACACGAAAAAATAGGAATAATAACACTGCTGTAGTGCGAAAGAAACGACTGTATAAATATTTTATTTTTACAATCAAAACTAAATAATTGAGGGTGTGGATCGAATCAATCCACAACAAAAACAATATATGTAGATACCCAAATGTACAAAAAAACAAGAAAATTAAATACCGTTCGCAAGCAAAATAATTGGGTTCGTCACCTGTGAACCAGTACTTACTTATTTAATTCTTGAAAACAAAACTTAAAACATTTCCCCTTTTCAAGGGAAGGCCTTCCTTTGTATACCTAAAAGAAAACATATATCGACGCCTATACAAAGCGTAAATTATTACCAAATAATAAAAATAAAAAACTTGCGGTGATTTACACAAAACAGATAATAAAGAAATAAATTTTTATATTGAGTAAAAAAAATTTTATAGCTCAGCAAGCATTTTTACTTTTAAACAATAATGAATCAAATATATATGGAAATTTAATAATTGCATAAATTTCCAGAAAGAAAAAAAAAGATTAATAATTAATATCTACACCAAATGTGATAAGAAGATATGTTTATATAACGGTTAGTTAAGCTACTTTGTAATTACTTGTACGCATCCCAATTAAAGGGATGTTGCGCACAACACAAAAATGGCAGCCAAAATAGATACAATTAAATGTTACTATTATAATTACAAAACAAAATGAGGGAAGAAAGTAATGGTAAAAGAACAGATAATGAAGGTCACGTGGTTGTGAAGTGAAAGATTAATTATACAGCAATAAGGATATAGTGATAACAGGTATACAAATATAGGTTAAGATATTGTAACTGACTAATTGATTTACATTACTTTAACAAGTGTACTTTATCATTACTTGTATAAAGGTTTACACAATAGTTAATCAATTAAAGCTCATGTAACAATAGAAATAGAATGATCTAACTTTTGTATAAGCAGGTAGTAATTACGTTCAAACAATGCCCTCAGATCACGAACATATGTAAAGGGTTTTCCAATAAGAGGTGTTATTTTGAATAGCCCGCTATTTCGGTAGATGTCACTTTTGAAGCTGTCGTTTATTGACATTTGACAAGTAAAAACTACGCGATTAAAAAATGGAACGATACATGCTTCAACAAGGCATTGAAATTATTAAAATTCGCTATAAAAATGGTGAAAATTTGGCAGAGACGGTTCGTAAAACTAAAACATTTTTGGGTCGTCGTGAAGCACCTTGTCGGATCGCAATACACAAATTGATGAACAAATTCGAGCTGTTGGGACAAGTTAATGATGTGAAGAATAAAACCCGTGCACGTCGCTCAAGAACAACTGAGAATATTGCTGCTGTAGCCCAACGTGTTGAAGAAAACCCAGGTTTGTCCATTCCTCGTCGTTCTTTGGAATTGGGCCATCCACAAACGTCATTACACCGTATTTTGCATAAAGACTTGGGTCTTAAGGCTTATAAAGTTCAGTTAATACAAGAACTCAAGCCGCCCGATCATCAACAACGTCGTGTCTTTGCTGATTGGGACGTTGAAATGCATGCAAATGATCCGGAATTCCATCGAAAAATCATCTTGACTGATAAGGCCCATTTCCACCTCGGTGGGTACGTCAACAGGCAAAATTTTCGCATCTGGGGCTCGGAAAATCCAAGAGTTATTGTTGAAAAGCCTCTTCATCCTCAACGTGTGACTGTTTGGTGCGGTTTATGGTCTGGCGGGGTCATTGGACCTTACTTTTTCGAAAATGAGGCTGGAACAACAGTTACGGTGAATGGATTGCGCTATCGAGATGATTAATGATTTTTTATGGCCGGAATTGGATGGTATTGATCTGGACAACGTTTACTTTCAACAAGACGGCGCTACGTGCCACACAAGCAACGAAACCATTGATCTTTTACGGGAAGAGTTTCCGGACCGTGTTATCTCTCGAAGAGGTGATCACAATTGGCCACCGAGATCTTGTGATTTAACACCTTGCGACTTCTTCCTTTGGGGCCACGTGAAAGATCAGGTCTACGCCAACAGCCCAGCGTCGATTCAAGACCTCAAAGATGTAATTCGTGAGGCTATCGATGACATAGGGTAGCCACTTTGCGATTTGGTTATGGAAAATTTCATGAAAAGGATATGGTCCTGTAAGCGTGGTCGTGGTAGCCATTTGGCTGATGTTGTTTTCCATTATTAACGGCATATCTTCCTCTTTATAATGAAATAAACATCCGATCAATTATCTCAAAAATTCCATTTTTCTTTGAATATCAAAATAACACCTCTTATTGGAAAACCCTTTAGAAGTTGTCACGATCCTATTTTATTTTAGTTACGATTCAGAAGTTAAACCAGAATAGTACTTGAATGTAGATAATATAGAGGTATTAGTTGAAGTTAAATCGTTGAAACTAAAAGAAGAAGATAATTCGTTGAAGCCAAAAGAAGGTACTTCGTTGAAATTAAAAGTAGAAGGTACTTTCTTTGAAGCTAAAAGGAGAAGGTAATCTTTATTCGTTACCCCTTAGATGGAACGGGCCAAATGAGAATCTATCGAAGTGCTTTCCTTGCTTTACGAAAGCATCAATAATTCATGTCTTGATTAAAACATCTTCAAATACTAGGAAATAAGTCAGGTATTACTAACAAATCAGAGAAATTCACCTGTAACTTACTCGATCTTGCCGAAGAAAATTTTTCTAAAACCGCACGTAAGTGAGCAACAAAACTTATAGATAATAATTAGAAAAGCACCAGTTGTTTTATTGCAAATTATGCTTCTTGAAGATATATCCGATTATTTCAATCGTATACAGTAATTTTTCAAGAAGACATCAAAAATTTTCAGCTTGGCAAAATGGACGCCACAGGAAAGAAAAGAAGACGTAATTTTTATGTTAAAGTTGTATTATTCAAAATCTATTGTATCAATATTTTATCTATCTCAATAAAAACAAAAATTCTAAATTGTTATTTCTCCACTAATGTCATCTAGAGAGGACTTCTAAAAGCGTGTAATATAGTTCACCTTCATTACCTATATTTTAAGATACGTCACTAGAGGGAGTAACAATGCAGATTTTAAATGAAATATAAAAATGTGAATTTATAACGTTTGAATAACCAAAGGTACGAAAATTTATATTAGGCTAATAGTAAAATTATTTAGAAATATTATGTAGTTCCGGTTATGAACAGAAACAACGTAAGCATTCCTAGAAAGAAGGTTTGAGTAAACATGTGCAACTTGTACAGAAATTTACAGTGAAATAACAAAGTAACTTAGATATACAAAACCCAAATTATTTCGTTACAGGATAAATAAAAATTTATATAAAATTAAATAATAAAAGTCAACGAAAATAAAATAAGTTATATAGTGATCCCTGCAGTTTGAATAGTTGAATAAAAATGTTATTAAATTGGTAAAGAAGAACGTGTAAAAAAATAGAGAAAATAACCCATGAGCAGTAGTCGTTAGTTGTCAAATTATATTAATTGTAAATTTTTTATTTTGTCAATTTTGATACCCCAAGGTTTAAATATTCTTAAAATAGTAAGTAAGCACCGATCGGGGATAGTTTCTGGTAAGATTTTTAAGACTTGTTCAATTAAAGTTGTAAATTTTGTGACTAGTATTTAATACATTGTATTATGATTTTAGTGCAGCAGTACCTATATAGGTATTATTTTGAGGGGGTAGAAACTGTAACATTCTGGAAGAGTTAGTACAAGCTGGCAATAATAAAAAATCTAGTAACTAGTAAATGTCAAAAAATAATAAACGTTGTTATAAATCATTACTATTATCCATTAAAAACCTAAGATATCTAAAATTGTGGCGCACTCTACTTTAGACAATTTTTTTTTATTGAAAATTGGATATATCTTTGATGATTTTAACTTGTCAATGAAACTAATAAACAATAACAAATAATTAACACAACTACTAACATAAAAACTTAACTACTAAAAGAGTGGATGAATCAAATTAATATGAACATAACCTCTAATTCTATTTGTTTGTTTCTCCTAACTCGTATGTGTTGCCAGATATTTTCTTTACCACCCTATATGGTCCTTCATATGGTGATTGTAACTACACCTACGCCCTTTTTCACATCTGCCACCCTTAATCTTTTTATCACTATTAATTCTCCTATCTCAAAAATCTTGCTATGAGTACCTATGGAAAGTAACCAAGTATTGAAATTTTATAGTTCAATTACATACTTTGTGAATTCACTTCGCCCGGTACAGTGAAAATCCCCATATAATTGGAAATGTTAGGTATGGGAAGGATTGTGTAATAACGTTTAGCAATAACACAGAAAACAAGAAAAGTAAACGTACCAATTTATTTAATATAATTATTAACATGTGTACAAAAGAAACATGAACTTAACACACCATTACTAGCGTCTCATTTCTGCCAACCTCTCTTATTATTTTATGAGCAGGTTTGACAACTTATTACATGATTAAGTTCCTAACACCCCCCTTCAAACCTGTTCATTTTACATTAAATTTAACATCCTAACAAAACTGACAAATTTTTCACAGCATAGTGATTGTCTTTTGGAATTCCATGATATTAAATCCCCAAACATTTTACAACAATATCCACTGACCGACTTTCTGTCATTTGAATTATTTGCCCAATCTGCATCACAGTAACCTACTAGATTTTTACCTAATGCTGTGAAGGTTAATTTTAAATTCTTCATAAATTGTGCTTTTTAAATATTTTAACACTCTTAAGTGATTAAAATGTTCGTCAGATGAACAGTCTTGAAACCTGCCAAAATAACTAACACAAAAACATATGTCTGGTCTGGTTCCTAACATTACATACATTAAACATCCTAAAAGTTCTTTATAGGGCAAATTGCTTTTACGTACTGTATTTACATCTCTTTCAAGATCCAAATTCTTTTCAATAGGAGTTTTACATGCCTTACAGTTTTCTAAATTATACTTTTTAAGTAAACTACTAATTGCAGACACTTGATCAATTGTTATCATTTTATTTGTAATGTCTCTACTAATTTTTATACCTAGAAAATTAGATACTTTATCTAGCTTTTTTACTCTAAAGCTTTCACTTAATTTTAATTCAACATAATTTTTAAAATCATTATTATTACTTGCAATAAGTATATCGTCAACATACAAAAGTAAATAACAGCATATGTTTTGTTTTAGAAAAAGAAATAAACAATAGTCAGATTTTGAACGACTAAAATTTAAAGTTTGCATGAAATTGTTGAATGTCATTCCATACTTTCGGAGCTTCTCTTAACCCATAAATAGCTTTATTTAACAAGCACACTTCATTTTTATCTACTACCTCTAATCCCTCTGGAATCTTCATATACACTTTTTCCATCAATTTTCCATTTAAAAAGGCATTTTTTACGTCGAACTGGTCTAAATACATACTGTAGTAGTCACAAGCAGCCAACAATATTCGTAATGTCGAAAGTCTTGCTATAGGAGCATGAATGTAGGAATTTTCTTGAATATTTTGCTCAAAACCTCTGGCAACCAACCTTGCTTTATAGCTCAAATTCCCTTCTTCGTTTTCCTTTATTCTGAAAACCCATCTGTTGCTAATTATTTTTTCTTTTTCAGGTTTATCAACCAACACCCAAGTTTCGTTTTGTAATAATGCATGTAATTCATTATCAATAGCTTCTTTCCAGCACAGCCAGCTACAACTTCTCTTTGCAACTTCATATGTTTCAGATACATCAGAATAATCGCTAAATAATGCCATACAACCATGATACGATAAGCCTAACATATTCCTCAAGGTAAGAAGGTGGTTTTCTATTCCTGTTAGATTTTCTTTCTGTATTCACCTTGTTTGCATTTTCTTCTTTATTTTCTTCAAAAACGCTTTCTGTACTTACTTCTTCATTTCTTATATTCATTTCCACATTTATGACTTCATTTTCAGGAATAATCACTTGTCTTTCATTTACTTGAATCATATCAAACCTTTTTTCATCAAAGACCACATTTCTGCTATGAATTATTTTCTGATCTTTTTCATTCCATAATCTATACCCATTTTCAGCATACCCCATGAATCTACATTTAAATCCTTTATCGTCCAATTTAGTTCTAAGCGAATCTGGAATTCTTGCATAAGCGATGCAACCAAAAATTCTTAAATTAGAAACATTTGGTTTTCGTTCTAACCACAACTCATATGGCGTTTTATTTTTACTTGAAGGTGATGTTACTCTATTGTTTAAGTATGCCGCGGTAAGTACTGCTTCCTCCCAGAAGCTTTTATCCATATTGGCCTGTTTAATTATTGATCTTGCTATTTTTGAAATTTTTCTTCCACAAAACATTGCCGTTACTCTAGCTTCATAATTCTTAAATGTTTCAAAAACTTCATCTTTAGACTTTACAACATAAACCATTACAAATCTAGAATAATCATCTACATATGTAACAAAATATTTAGTACTATTATGTGAAATAGGTGTTATGGGTCCACATACATCTGTATGCACCAATTCTAAGATTCTATTGGACTTAACAATTTTTGAATAATAAGGAAAACATTTCTGTTTTGCCTTTACACATACTTCACACAACTTAACAACTTTATCAAATTGAAAATCTAAACCATTAACAATATTACAATGTTTTAAAATTTTTAAAGAATTCTAATTTAAATGTCCATACCTTTTATGCCATATTTCATAATTCATATTAGCAGCCAAACATGCACCTGGCTGAAGTTACATTCACATTCGTTTTTTTTACATTCGCTTTTTTACGGGATACCAACCTTACTAGTGAAAAGAAAACTACTAACTTATGAACAGCTGTGATGGTACTCAAAATGTTGTGTTACAAGTATTAATTACCATAAGAAGATATTTGCAGTGTAAACTAATTGCTAAAGATGGACTGGGCATTAAAATTAACGGATTTGCTGCTGCCTTTTGATAACTACGTAGGTAAATTAATTGTATTTTTACATAACCTAAAATTGTTTTTGTAGGACTAATGACATTTACACATTCCCAGAGGAATTGAAACTTAAAATGCAAAATGATGGTCGATTAAAATTATGTAGCTTGTAAATATACCTATCCAAATAATACTACAATTAAAAGGTGCAATATTATCAAGAAAATGTAGTTACGATGAAGGTGGAGTGTTCAGCACATATTTTCGGAAAAAATGCATTATTTGTTAATTGTTTGTGAAGGTTCCATTAGTTACATTATTGTTGTTATTACTCTGAGTACCTGTTTATTATATAATTACAATCAAACGTTATTTTTATTGTAGATACAAAAGGCAACTCCTATGCATGTATACATGTATATAATAAGTAAAAAAGCTAATTTTCAAATTCGTTTTTTGAAAAAAAAAGAAAACAGGGCAGCGAAGCTTATAGATGCTCATTAACTTAGGTCCCTCTAGTATCACCGGCACTTTGCCGTTTTTCCAAAAGTGTCCGAAATTTTGATAAATTTGCATTTACTTTTACTGTATGCATACGTATATACCCATGTAAAAAAGAGAATTTTCAAATTCATTTTTGAAAAAAAATACACGGCAGCGAAGCTTATAGATAGTTATTAACTTACGTCTCTAGTATCACGTGCACTTTGCCGTTTTCCAAAAATGTCCGAAATTTTGATAAATTTGCATTTGCCTTTACTCTATGCATACGTATATACCCATGTAAAAAGAGAATTTTCAAATTAATTTTTGAACAAAATAGGAAACACGGCAGCTTATAGATAGTTATTAACTTAGGTCCCTCTAGTATCACGTGCACTTTGCCGTTTTTCCAAAAGTGTACGAAATTTTGATAAATTTGCATTTACCTTTACTGTATGCATACGTATATACCCATGTAAAAGAGAATTTTCAAATTAATTTTTGAAAAATAGGAAACACGGCAGCGAAGCTTATAGATAGTTATTAACTTACGTCCCTCTAGTATCACGTGCACTTTGCCGTTTTTCCAAAAATGTCCGAAATTTTGATAAATTTGCATTTGCCTTTACTCTATGCATACGTATATACCCATGTAAAAAAGAGAATTTTCAAATTAATTTTTGAACAAAATAGGAAACAGCGAAGCTTATAGATAGTTATTAACTTACGTCCTCTAGTATCACGTGCACTTTGCCGTTTTTCCAAAAGTGTACGAAATTTTGATGCATTTACTTTTACTGTATGCATCGTATATACCCATGTAAAAAAGAATCTTCAAATTCATTTTTTAAAAAAATAGGAAACACGGCAGCGAAGCTTATAGATAGTTATTAACTTACGTCCCTCTAGTATCACGTGCACTTTGCCGTTTTTCCAAAAGTGTCCGAAATTTTGATAAATTTGCATTTACTTTTACTCTATGCATACGTATATACCCATGTAAAAAAGAGAATCTTCAAATTCATTTTTTTAAAAAGTAGGAACCACGGCAACGAAGCTTATAGATAGTTATTAACTTACGTCCTCTAGTATCACGTGCACTTTGCCGTTTTCCAAAAGTGTCCGAAATTTTGATAAATATGCATTTACTTTTACTCTATGCATACGTATATACCCATGTAAAGAGAATTTTCAAATTAATTTTTGAAAAAATAGGAAACACGGCAGCGAAGCTTATAGATAGTTATTAACTTACGTCCTCTAGTATGACGTGCACTTTGCCGTTTTTCCAAAAGTGTCCGAATTTTTGATAAATTTGCATTTAATTTTACTCTATGCATACGTATATACCAATGTAAAAAAGAGAATCTTCAAATTCATTTTTTGAAAAAAATAGGAAACACGGCAGCGAAGCTTATAGATAGTTATTTACTTACGTCCCTCTAGTATCACGTGCACTTTGCCGTTTTTCCAAAAGTGTCCGAAATTTTGATAAATATGCATTTGCCTTTACTCTATGCATACGTATACCCATGTAAAAGAGAATTTTCAAATTAATTTTTGAACAAAATAGGAAACACGGCAGCGAAGCTTATAGATAGTAATTAACTTACGTCCCTCTAGTATCACGTGCACTTTGCCGTTTTTCCAAAAGTGTACGAAATTTTGATAAATTTGCATTTACTTTTACTGTATGCATACGTATATACCCATGTAAAAAAGAGAATTTTCAAATTAATTTTTTGAAAAAAATAGGAAACACGGCAGCGAAGCTTATAGATAGTTATTAACTTACGTCCCTCTAGTATCACGTGCACTTTGCCGTTTTTCCAAAAGTGTCCGAAATTTTGATAAATATGCATTTGCCTTTACTCTATGCATACGTATATACCCATGTAAAAAAGAGAATTTTCAAATTAATTTTTTGAACAAAATAGGAAACACGGCAGCGAAGCTTATAGATAATTATTAACTTACGTCCCTCTAGTATCACGTGCACTTTGCCGTTTTTCCAAAAGTGTACGAAATTTTGATAAATTTGCATTTACTTTTACTGTATGCATACGTATATACCCATGTAAAAAAGAGAATTTTCAAATTAATTTTTTGAAAAAAATAGGAAACACGGCAGCGAAGCTTATAGATAGTTATTAACTTACGTCCCTCTAGTATCACGTGCACTTTGCCGTTTTACCAAAAGTGTACGAAATTTTGATAAATTTGCATTTACTTTTACTCTATGCATACGTATACACCTATGCAAAATAGTCAACCTTCAAATTCATTTTTTAAAAAAAAAGGAAACACGGCAGCGAAGCTTATAGATAGTTATTAACTTACGTCCCTTTAGTATCGCGTGCACTTTGCCGTTTTTCTAAAAGTGTACGAAATTTTGATAAATTTGCATTTACTTTTACTGTATGCATACGTATATACCCATGTAAAAAAGAGAATTTTCAAATTAATTTTTGAAAAAATAGGAAACACGGCAGAAGCTTATAGATAGTTATTAACTTACGTCCCTCTAGTATCACGTGCACTTTGCCGTTTTTCCAAAAGTGTCCGAAATTTTGATAATTTTGCATTTACTTTTACTCTATGCATACGTATATACCCATGTAAAAAAGAGAATATTCAAATTCATTTTTTGAAAAAAATAGGAAACACGGCAGCGATGCTTATAGATAGTTATTAACTTACGTCCCTCTAGTATCACGTGCACTTTGCCGTTTTACCAAAAGTGTCCGAAATTTTGATAAATTTGCATTAACTTACGTCCCTCTAGTATCACGTGCACTTTGCCGTTTTACCAAAAGTGACCGAATTTTTGATAAATTTGCATTTACTTTTACTCCATGCATACTTATATACCCATGTAAAAAGAGAATTCTCAAATTCATTTTTTGGAAAAAAATAGGAAACACGGCAGCGAAGCTTATAGATAGTTATTAACTTACGTCCCTCTAGTATCACGTGCACTTTGCCGTTTTTCCAAAAGTGTCCGAAATTTTGAGAAATTTGCATTTACTTTTACTCTGCATACGTATATACCCATGTAAAAAAAAAGAATCTTCAAATTAATTTTTGAAAAAATAGGAAACACGGCAGCGAAGCTTATAGATAGTTATTAACTTACGTCCCTCTAGTATCACGTGCACTTTGCCGTTTTTCCAAAAGTGTCCGAAATTTTGATAAATATGCATTTGCCTTTACTCTATGCATACGTATATACCCATGTAAAAGAGAATTTTCAAATTAATTTTTGAAAAAATAGGAAACACGGCAGCGAAGCTTATAGATAGTTATTAACTTACGTCCCTCTAGTATCACGTGCACTTTGCCGTTTTTCCAAAAGTGTCCGAAATTTTGATAAATTTGCATTTACTTTTACTGTATGCATACGTATATACCCATGTAAAAAAAAGAATCTTCAAATTCAATTTTTGAAAAAAATAGGAAACACGGCAGCGAAGCTTATAGATAGTTATTAACTTACGTCCCTCTAGTATCACGTGCACTTTGCCGTTTTTCCAAAAGTGTCCGAAATTTTGATAAATATGCATTTGCCTTTACTCTATGCATACGTATATACCCATGTAAAAAAGAGAATTTTCAAATTAATTTTTTGAACAAAATAGGAAACACGGCAGCGAAGCTTATAGATAGTTATTAACTTACGTCCCTCTAGTATCACGTGCACTTTGCCGTTTTTCCAAAAGTGTACGAAATTTTGATAAATTTGCATTTACTTTTACTATACGTATATACCCATGTAAAAAAGAGAATTTTCAAATTAATTTTTTGAAAAAAATAGGAAACACGGCAGCGAAGCTTATAGATAGTTATTAACTTACGTCCCTCTAGTATCACGTGCACTTTGCCGTTTTTCCAAAAGTGTCCGAAATTTTGATAAATTTGCATTTGCCTTTACTCTATGCATACGTATATACCCATGTAAAAAAGAGAATTTTCAAATTAATTTTTGAACAAAATAGGAAACACAGCGAAGCTTATAGATAATTATTAACTTACGTCCCTCTAGTATCACGTGCACTTTGCCGTTTTACCAAAAGTGTCCGAAATTTTGATAAATTTGCATTTACTGTTACTCTATGCATACGTATACACCTATGCAAAATAGTCAACCTTCAAACTCATTTTTTAAAAAAAAAGGAAACACGGCAGCGAAGCTTATAGATAGTTATTAACTTACGTCCCTCTAGTATCACGTGCACTTTGCCGTTTTTCCAAAAGTGTCCGAAATTTTGATAAATTTGCATTTGCCTTTACTCTATGCATACGTATATACCCATGTAAAAAAGGGAATTTTCAAATTAATTTTTTGAACAAAGTAGGAAACACGGCAGCGAAGCTTATAGATAGTTATTAACTTACGTCCCTCTAGTATCACGTGCACTTTGCCGTTTTTCTAAAAGTGTACGAAATTTTGATAAATTTGCATTTACTTTTACTGTATGCATACGTATATACCCATGTAAAAAAGAGAATTTTCAAATTAATTTTTGAAAAAATAGGAAACACGGTAGCGAAGCTTATAGATAGTTATTAACTTACGTCCCTCTAGTATCACGTGCACTTTGCCGTTTTTCCAAAAGTGTCCCAAATTTTGATAAATTTGCATTTGCCTTTACTCTATGCATACGTATATACCCATGTAAAAAAGAGAATTTTCAAATTAATTTTTTGAACAAAGTAGGAAACACGGCAGCGAAGCTTATAGATAGTTATTAACTTACGTCCCTCTAATATCACGTGCACTTTGCCGTTTTTCCAAAAGTGTACGAAATTTAGATAAATTTGCATTTACTTTTACTGTATGCATACGTATATACCCATGTAAAAAAGAGAATTTTCAAATTAATTTTTGAAAGAATAGGAAACACGGCAGCGAAGCTTATAGATAGTTATTAACTTACGTCCCTCTAATATCACGTGCACTTTGCCGTTTTTCCAAAAGTGTACGAAATTTGATAAATTTGCATTTACTTTTTACATGCATACGTATATACCCATGTAAAAAGAGAATTTTCAAATTAATTTTTTGAACAAAATAGGAAACACGGCAGCGAAGCTTATAGATAGTAATTAACTTACGTCCCTCTAGTATCACGTGCACTTTGCCGTTTTTCCAAAAGTGTACGAAATTTTGATAAATTTGCATTTACTTTTACTCTATGCATACGTATATACCCATGTAAAAAAGAGAATATTCAAATTCATTTTTTGAAAAAAATAGGAAACACGGCAGCGATGCTTATAGATAGTTATTAACTTACGTCCCTCTAGTATCACGTGCACTTTGCCGTTTTTCCAAAAGTGACCGAATTTTTGTTAAATTTGCATTTACTTTTACTCCATGCATACTTATATACCCATGTAAAAAAGAGAATTTTCAAATTCATTTTTTGGAAAAAAATAGGAAACACGGCAGCGAAGCTTATAGATAGTTATTAACTTACGTCCCTCTAGTATCACGTGCACTTTACCGTTTTTCCAAAAGTGTCCGAAATTTTGATAAATTTGCATTTGCCTCTACTCTATGCATACGTATATACCCATGTAAAAAAAAGAATTTTCAAATTAATTTTTGAACAAAATAGGAAACACGGCAGCGAAGCTTATAGATAGTTATTAACTTACGTCCCTCAAGTATCACGTGCACTTTGCCGTTTTTCCAAAAGTGTACGAAATTTTGATAAATTTGCATTTACTTTTACTGTATGCATACGTATATACCCATGTAAAAAAGAGAATTTTCAAATTCATTTTTTGAAAAAAATAGGAAACACGGCAGCGAAGCTTATAGATAGTTATTAACTTACGTCCCTCTAGTATCACGTGCACTTTGCCGTTTTTCCAAAAGTGTCCGAAATTTTGATAAATTTGCATTTACTTTTCCTGTATGCATACGTATATACTCATGTAAAAAAGAGAATTTTCAAATTAATTTTTTGAAAAAAATAGGAAACACGGCAGCGAAGCTTATAGATAGTTATTAACTTACGTCCCTCTAGTATCACGTGCACTTTGCCGTTTTTTAAAAGTGTCCGAATTTTTGATAAATTTGCATTTACTTTTACTCTATGCATACGCATATACCAATGTAAAAAAGAGAATCTTCAAATTCATTTTTGAAAAAAATAGGAAACACGGCAGCGAAGCTTATAGATAGTTATTAACTTACGTCCCTCTAGTATCACGTGCACTTTGCCGTTTTTCCAAAAGTGTCCGAAATTTTGATAAATTTGCATTTGCCTTTACTCTATGCATACGTATATACCCATGTAAAAAAGAGAATTTTCAAATTAATTTTTTGAACAAAATAGGAAACACGACAGCGAAGCTTATAGATAGTTATTAACTTACGTCCCTCTAGTATCACGTGCACTTTGCCGTTTTTCCAAAAGTGTACGAAATTTTGATAAATTTGCATTTACTTTTACTGTATGCATACGTATATACCCATGTAAAAAAGAGAATTTTCAAATTAATTTTTTGAAAAAAATAGGAAACACGGCAGCGAAGCTTATAGATAGTTATTAACTTACGTCCCTCTAATATCACGTGCACTTTGCCGTTTTTCCAAGTGTACGAAATTTTGATAAATTTGCATTTACTTTTACTCTATGCATACGTATATACCCATGTAAAAAAGAGAATATTCAAATTCATTTTTTGAAAAAAATAGGAAACACACAGCAGAAGCTTATAGATAGTTATTAACTTACGTCCCTCTAGTATCACGTGCACTTTGCCTTTTTTCCAAAAGTGTCCGAAATTTTGATAAATTTGCATTTGCCTTTACTCTATGCATACGTATATACCCATGTAAAAAAGAGAATTTTCAAATTAATTTTTTGAACAAAATAGGAAACACGGCAGCGAAGCTTATAGATAGTTATTAACTTACGTCCCTCTAGTATCACGTGCACTTTGCCGTTTTTCCAAGTGTACGAAATTTTGATAAATTTGCATTTACTTTTACTCTATGCATACGTATATACCCATGTAAAAAAGAGAATATTCAAATTCATTTTTTGAAAAAAATAGGAAACACGGCAGCGATGCTTATAGATAGTTATTAACTTACGTCCCTCTAGTATCACGTGCACTTTGCCGTTTTACCAAAAGTGTCCGAAATTTTGATAAATTTGCATTTACTTTTACTCTATGCATACGTATATACCCATGTAAAAAAGAGAATTTTCAAATTAATTTTTTGAACAAAATAGGAAACACGGCAGCGAAGCTTATAGATAGTTATTAACTTACGTCCCTCTAGAGTAGGTATGGGGGCACTTGGGCCAGACAGTTGCGTGCGCAACTGTCTGAACTAAATCCCCATGGGGAACATTATAGCAAGGGAAATGTATAGTGAGAAACTTATGTTATAAAAAAAAGTAAGTAAGTCTGTGAGATCCGAACCGTAGACCTCTGAACAACAAACGGGACCTTAACCGCTACGCCAACGGACCGGTTACAGTATAAACCTATTGATCGTATAAAACAGTATATCTATATATAGCGTACACCCGCACCTCAGATCACTCCTACAAACACAGACATATGGTGGGCTCTTTATGGACAGTTTTATACAATATACAAATCTGCATTCTGTTGTGTGAGAGGCAGAAAAGCAGTAGTGAAAGAAACACATGTTGAGGGGTCTATGTGGAGAGTTACTATAAAATATATATACGTCTGCACTTTGTAGTGTGTGTGCAGAGATGAGAAAGAAAGATAGGTGTTGAGGGTCTATATGGACAGTTATTATAAAATATATGTCTGCACTCTGTAGTACATGTGAGAGAGATAGAAACAGAGTAGCAGTAGTGCTTCAAAATACACACAGAGCCAAATGTCACTTCGGATGCTTTACGAAAACTCAACCACCGGTAGTTTAAATTTGAAATTTTCTGCGTGAAAGGTTATCCCCACTTTATCGTCGGGGTTAACCGATGACATAATGATGTAATAACCGATTAATTCCTGTTCTTACCCAATCTAACACATTTAGCTTTCCAGTACTGTTCTTTGGTTTTAAACAAAATTTTTCGCTTGGTTGAGCGAAACTTTTTTTATGTTCATATAACGCTCACTGACAATTTCAAAATTAGCCATGTGCACTCGCGATGAGACCGATGTGTACGGTAGCAGAATAAAGTAAACTAAGTCATTTAGTACCTGATGTGCGTATTTATACATTAGTCATCCTCCCCGATAGTATTCTCATAACTATTCATCTGATTGACAGCTAATTGGTCTGGTTAAATGTGATTAGTGGAAACATTCATCTGAGGTGTATGCCTACGCTAAGCTATAGATATACTGATTATACGATCTCTACGTTTACACCGGGTCTATGTGGAGTTACTATAAAATATATATACGTCTGCACTCTGTAGTGTGTGCAGAGATGAGAAAGAAAGATAGGTGTTGAGGGTCTATATGGTCAGTTATTATAAAATATATGTCTGCACTCTGTAGTACATGTGAGAGAGAGAGATAGAGACAGAGAGAGAGAGCGAACGAGAAAAGCAAAGGTGAGAAAGGAAGACAGGGTGGGTAGACCTCTGAACAACAAACGGGGACCTTAACCGCTACGCCATCGGACCGGTTACAGTATAAACCTATTGATCGTATAAAACAGTATATCTATATATAGCGTACACCCGCACCCTCAGATCACTCCTACAAACACAGACATATGGTGGGCTCTTTTATGGACAGTTTTATACAATATACAAATCTGCATTCTATAGTGTGTGAGAGAGAGCGAGAAAAGCAGTAGTGAGAAAGAAACACATGTTGAGGGGGTCTATGTGGAGAGTTACTATAAAATATATATATACGTCTGCACTCTGTAGTGTGTGTGTGCAGAGATGAGAAAGAAAAGATAGGTGTTGAGGGTCTATATGGTCAGTTATTATAAAATATATGTCTGCACTCTGTAGTACATGTGTGAGAGAGATAGAGACAGAGAGAGACAGAGCGAACGAGAAAAGCAGAGGTGAGAAAGGAAGACAGGGTGGGTAGACCTCTGAAGTAACTAACGAGGATCTAAACCATGCGCCATAAGACCGTTTACGGTGTAAACGTAGAGATCGTATAATCAGTATATCTATAGCTTAGCGTAGGCATACAACCTCAGATGAATGTTTCCACTAATCACATTTAACCAGACCAATTAGCTGTCAATCAGATGAATAGTTATGAGAATACTATCGGGGAGGGTGGTGACTAATGTATAAATACGCTCATCAGGTACTAAATGACTTAGTTTACTCTTATTGCTGCTACCGTACATCGGTCTCAACGCGAGTGCACATGGCTAATTTTGAAATTGTCAGTGAGCGTTATATGAACATAAGAAGTTTCGCTCAACCAAGCGAAAATTTTGTTTAAACTAAAGAACAGTACTGGAAAGCTAAATGTGTTAGATTGGGTAAGAACAGGAGTTAATCAAGTTATTACATAATGTCATCGGTTAACCCCGACGATAAAGTGGGGATAACCTTTCACGAAAATTTCAAATTTAAACTACCGGGGTGGTTGAGTTTTCGTAAAGCATCCGAAGTGACATTTGGTTCTGTGTGGGTATTTTGGAATCACTACTGCAGAGTAATACTGAGCACACGAGCACGGACATTCCATATGGAGGTAACGTGTGTATCACCACCAACAGGGAACGGAGTGTATAACAATTACGACGTGGAATAATTACTATACGCAATGAAGATAACTTATGTTTACCGCGAGCATTAGTAGTGGGTAGACCCTTGCAGATAAAGACCCGAGATATAATGACATTAGAAAAAGGATGCGCAACAAAACTATTTGCGCTAAACTTAATAGAAGTCGCTAAGGTTACAATTCCGAGTAAGGGGTGTAGTATCAACGAACTTGACAGTTTCAACAATACCTTACCGGGTACAACATTGTATACCAACACGGCACTAAGGGACGAAATGTTATTTGAAGGTGTCGACCCCGGGAAAGAAAATAAGATTACTGTACAACCAAGGACATTTTAACGTTATAAAATCTTTAACATCAGCATTTTGCTGCAGCTATTATTTGAAAAGTGTCATATCCGTACAATACTTTAAATAGGCATAGGTGTGGAGCTACATGCCCTGCTGTAGAAGAGCTCCAGTTTGTGAAAATTAAGTGAAGAAGTTTATTGCCACGACTGCGGTAGAAGCTCGTTCGTCCATATGTCTTTTGAACCATAAAGAAGAAAAAGGGTGTGTCTATATGTTCAACAGTACACAAATGCAGCGTTTGTTTAAAACATTTAATATTAACAACCGAAAAACACCTCATTTTTGTGGAGAGGTGTTTTGTAAATGCAACGATCATAAACCGGAAAACCATTTTTGTTTTATTAGACAAGCAACCCCGTATAAAGAGAATGACGACGTTTTATTTTGTTTTATGATTTAGAAACTCGTCAAGAAAAATCTCACCCCGAAAACCGGCAGTAAAACTTCACGAGGCGAATCTTTGTGTATTTCAGCAAGTGTACTACGTGCTACACTTCCTTCTTCTCTAGTTATATGGATGTGGTGTTAGAGAACAAATATTACAAGGTGAATACTGTATCAACAAAATCTTTAGTTACTTGCTGGAAGTAAGAAAATTGTTCAAAAGGTTGTTGTAATAGCCCACAATGGCCAGGGTTTGATCATCAGTTTATCTTAAACCACTAACAAACACACATCTTAAACCGGAGATTATAATGAGAGGTCTAAAATTCTAATGATGAAATTTGATAACCTAAAATTTATTGATAGTCTTAACTACTTCCCTATGCTGCTCTCAGCTCTACCAAAGGCGTTTGGATTAGCGACGGGTATAAGAAAAGGTTATTTCATCTATTTAACATTAAAGCAAACCAATGTAGGGTCGCTACCTCATATTGATTACTACTCCCCAACTCCATGAAACCCGAAGAAAGAGTTGAATTTTAAAATGGTATGAAGAAACGCAATCACAGGGTTATATATTTAAAATGTCGGAAGAGTTAATAGAATATTGCCGGCCGACGTAGACATCTTAAAACATGCTTGCATGTACTTTAGAAGATTGTTTTTGAAGGAGTGTTTGGTTGATCCGTTTGTCGAAGCCATTACGATAGCTTCAGCTTGCAATCTGGTGTACCGAAGACGATTTTACAACCCGATACAATAGGAATTATCCCCAAAGCTGGTTATCGGAGAGTAGACAAGCAATCTATAAGTGCTATACAATGGTTGGTCTGGGAAGAGGACCGTAGAGGTATTTCTATTCAACACGCGGGTAAACAGAGAGTATGTGACGTATGGTTTGAGAGTAGACGGTTTGCGAATCATCAAACGAAGTTTTTGAGTTTTACAGGTGCTACTATCACGGTTGTCCTATATGCTTTACAACACAGCGCGATGCACAGCTGTTTGACAATCCACACGATACCATGGAGCAGAGATATGAAAATACTAAATCAAAAGTATCCCGTCTTAAAACTTAGGATATTACGTCACTGAAATGTGGGGATGTAAATTTTCGCTAGAATTAAAACAAACCCAAAATGTTATACTTAAAACATCACCCCTGATAAGATACGTCCCTCTTAACCCACGATGCATTTTATGGTGGTAGAACAGGGTGTACAAAACTAAAATATGTAGCAAAACCCGGCGAAAGAATTAAATACGTCGACGTGTGCTCGTTGTACCCTTGGGTTTGTAAATATGGGAAGTTTCAACTGGTCACCCACGGGTATACGTTGGGAGGGAGTGTGACGAGTTTACTAGGCGTGCCTTCCCCAGCGGTATAATTAAGTGTTCAATTCTGCCACCTCAAGATCTTTACCACCCTGTGCTCCTATGAAGATACATCAAAACTTATGTTTCCGCTTTGTCGCACATGTAGAAGAACTAAGTACCGAGGAATGCTTGCATGATATTCAGGAACGAACACTTCACGGTACGTGGTGTACAGACGAGATCGTAGAAGCCGTCAAAAGAGGGTACAATATAGTACAGATACAAGAAATCTGGTCATATGACACAACACAGTATGATAAAACAGATAGATCAGGCGGTCTGTTTTCCGGTTTCATAAATATGTTCTTAAAGATGAAGCAAGAGGCCTCAGGGTGGCCATCTAACTGTACAAATCAAGAAGACCAGACCCTTTGCATTACAGAGTTCCTTAACAACGAGGGTGTACAGCTCGAACCCGGTTCTATTGAGAAAAATCCAGCTCTCAGATCTCTAGCAAAGCTTATGTTAAATAGTTTCTGGGGTAAATTTGGTCAACGCGAAAATCAAAGCAAAACTTCAATTATTAATACTCTAAAGGTTCTACGATTTAATGTTTTCTCCATCAGTTAAAGTTAATCATACAGGAAATTAACGAGGACACCTAATTGTAAACTGGATATACGCGGAAGGGCTGAGCCCTTGTTTAATGTAAACTGCGTAATAGCAGCCTACGTAACCACAAGCACGATTAAAATTATACTCGTATCTCGAAGCGATGGGAGAGAGGTGCTATATTACGATACTGATTCTGTTATTTACATTTCAAAGAAGGGTACCGGATCTACCGCTAGGAAATATGTTAGGAGATCTTACCGATGAAATTGAACCTCAATACGGTTGTGGGTCTTATATCACCGAGTTTGCGTCAGGAGGACCGAAAACATACGGCTACAAAGTTTATTTACCAGATGGGGCGATAAAGCAAACGATTAAAGTAAAGGAATTACCCTTAACTATGAAAATTTAGGAAAAGTTAACTTAGAATCCTTAATTGACTTAGTGGATGACACAGAACATGAAATTTTAACTTCTACTAACGTCATTAGGCGTACAGGACCACGAACTCGTGACAAAACCTGAAATTAAAAGACTCCGATTAAACATCAACAAACGTCGCAGGATAGAAAACTACGACACGATACCATACGGATATAAGAAAACGAAAATGATTTAGTGTGAAACAATAGTGTTATTGTACCAGTTAGTGTAAATACAATCGGATTTTAGGATATATTACAGGTGTATTATATTGTTGGAACGTTTAACCAATAAATAGAATAGATATTAAGATCAAAACATTGTTCAAAACGAGAATAAGCCATGAATGTTTATATGTTTTCACTATATATTAGAATTGGAATGTTGCAATAGTACGTTATAGACTTAAATAAATCGAAAGACTATATTAAAATAACTTATAGATCTTTGATGTATGTAAAACTACGTGTATATGTATTCAATGTAATCTTAAATAAAGAAAAGAAAAAAAAAAATACTCGTTTCTCACTTATTTCACTCGCACATATTTACTTAAGGAATTACTCTAATCGAACCGTAGACCTCTGAAATAACAAACGAGGACCTCAACAGCTGCGCCACCAATCCGCTTACATTATAAACCTATAGATCTCATATAAACAGTATATCTATAGCTTAGCGTAGACACACACCTCAGATCACCGTAAAATAGTTATCCTACAAACACAGTTCCAAATACGAGCTTAGAGATGTTACGTAACTGGTGTATGCGTGTGTCTGTGCGAGAGAGAACGAAAGAAAACAGTGGTGAGACAGAAAGACATGCGTTGGGAACCTTTGTGGCAGTTATTATAAAATATATAGTCTGCACTCTGTAGTGGTCTGTCTATCTGGTCTGCCTAGTCTGACTGATCAGTCTGGTCTGTCTGATCTGGCTGGTCTGTCTGTCTGGTCTATCTGGTCTGTCTGTCTATTTGTGAATATCGGCAGTAAAACGTTCAAGCCCGTCATCTACATACACGATAGTCGGTATGAAGAGATTCAACGGATCTATGAGTTGGAACTTCAAAGTGTTAACCATCCTGACATTCACCTAGTTGAACGTATAATCCGTCGTTTAACGACGATAAAGGTAGAATAACCTTTCACGCAGAATTTCAAATTTAAACTACGTGTTGCCTTAATTCACCACGACCTATAATACACTTAGGTATGTATTTTTGCGGTATACGGTAATGACGCATGACGGTAATTAAACGGGTATGTGAATACGGCTTATATTGTATCTACGAATAATACCCAATTCTCGACTAAATCAACTGACAAGGCATTTGACAAGCACTCAATATTTTCAAAGTTTGACGTTAAAATCCACACCTCTACCCTGCGTAATGTACGGTCTATATTAAATTTTTGATGTTCGTACTACAGAAGCCACCATTTACTGCTAACTAACCTATTCAAATAGATACGTAGGAACATTTTGGTTAAAGTCCTAAACCTTATAACTGCTGTAATATTACAAGTGAGGAAGTACATCTTTATACGCGAGTGAGAAGTTTAAAGAATCAGATATTCCTGAGCTGAAAATCATAAGAATAACGAATTTTACCAACGAAAAGTGATCCTCATAATCCAAGGGCGCTACACAGAGGTCTGGTGTAGACAGATTTCTGTAAAGAGGAAAGCCCATAAGAGTAGGAGTGTTAAAGTGGGAGGATTTTAACACCACAATTTATCAAAATTGATGAAATGGAGAAGGAAAAATAGTTGAAGGACAGGTCTACCGTCAAATGACAGCTTTCCATAATGAGGAAATTCCCTGGGCTATGATATTAAAGCTAAGCTCCCAGTGCAGATAGGTTCCTTCTGGAACATTTGGGCGTCGAATGTAGCTATGTACCGAGCGCCAACAGCCGAAACGGCTGCTTGCACATTTGGGTAAGCCCTAGGAATGACACCGTCTCTTCAACCGAGGATAAGATAGGGATAGGTTGGTGTTTAACCCTTATTAATAAAAATCAACATAAACTGTATGTAAAGCACCTCATAATTGTAATATCAGTATTACCATTCTGTATACCCGATTGATAGTACCTACCTGTATTATGGTCCTCAAATGAACTCAATACCTACCTTATTAATAGACGTATAGCTAGAATCAGAACCGTCGATCTGTATCTGAAACAATAAACATGTTTGTGAACAGATGCTTTGTCAATCAGAATAATGAATATGTTTATACGCGAAGGTGTCCCAAGGCGAGGTGAAAATGAATCGTTAAATTTCGAGTTCGTACTACAGAATCCATCGTTAACTCTAACTAACCTTTTAAAATAGGTACGGAACATTTTGTTTAAATACTAAACATTTTAGCAGCTATAAATTCATTTATGAAAAAAAAATCGCTCTACTAACATCGCTAACGCACACTAATTCTTGTCATTCAAAGTGAATTCAGAATAAAACTATATGTTAAGGTAACATATGGACAATTTTAATGATGTTGATGATTATATTAGTAATTACCAGCGTTAATAATTGAATGAATTGTTTTTATACACATATAATTTAACATATTGAGGATGAATTTAAATAACATTGAAAAATTTTTGTTGAGATTTTGAGCTATATAGTTCATTAAAACACACAAAAATATGTATTTTTAACAAGGAACTCGAATTTACAATAAAACACGGGTATTGACACCACGATTGGTTTACATATCGAGTTCTAAAACGTATAAAAACAACAGCTTTTAGTTAAAAATGTCTCTGTACAATAAAACTTTATTAGTATAACACGTTTGGATTAAATATCGAAATTTTCTGTTATAAAACGTTATTTAGTACTATTATGTGAAATAGGTGTTATGGGTCCACATACATCTGTATGCACCAATTCTAAGATTCTATTGGACTTAACAATTTTGAATAATAAGGAAAACATTTCTGTTTTGCCTTTACACATACTTCACACAACTTAACAACTTTATCAAATTGAAAATCTAAACCATTAACAATATTACAATGTTTTAAAATTTTTAAAGAATTCTAATTTAAATGTCCATACCTTTTATGCCATATTTCATAATTCATATTAGCAGCCAAACATGCACCTGGCTGAAGTTACATTCACATTCGTTTTTTTTACATTCGCTTTTT
The DNA here is from genome assembly GCA_036346205.1 of Vesta saturnalis. Lineage (NCBI taxonomy): Eukaryota > Metazoa > Arthropoda > Insecta > Coleoptera > Lampyridae > Vesta > Vesta saturnalis. Next base: position 931,613 of record JARFJB010002202.1, read on the forward strand.
TACGGGATACCAACCTTACTAGTGAAAAAAAAACTACTAACTTATGAACAGCTGTGATGGTACTCAAAATGTTGTGTTACAAGTATTAATTACCATAAGAAGATATTTGCAGTGTAAACTAATTGCTAAAGATGGACTGGGCATTAAAATTAACGGATTTGCTGCTGCCTTTTGATAACTACGTAGGTAAATTAATTGTATTTTTACATAACCTAAAATTGTTTTTGTAGGACTAATGACATTTACACATTCCCAGAGGAATTGAAACTTAAAATGCAAAATGATGGTCGATTAAAATTATGTAGCTTGTAAATATACCTATCCAAATAATACTACAATTAAAAGGTGCAATATTATCAAGAAAATGTAGTTACGATGAAGGTGGAGTGTTCAGCACATATTTTCGGAAAAAATGCATTATTTGTTAATTGTTTGTGAAGGTTCCATTAGTTACATTATTGTTGTTATTACTCTGAGTACCTGTTTATTATATAATTACAATCAAACGTTATTTTTATTGTAGATACAAAAGGCAACTCCTATGCATGTATACATGTATATAATAAGTAAAAAAGCTAATTTTCAAATTCGTTTTTTGAAAAAAAAAGAAAACAGGGCAGCGAAGCTTATAGATGCTCATTAACTTAGGTCCCTCTAGTATCACCGGCACTTTGCCGTTTTTCCAAAAGTGTCCGAAATTTTGATAAATTTGCATTTACTTTTACTGTATGCATACGTATATACCCATGTAAAGAGAATTTTCAAATTCATTTTTGAAAAAAAATACACGGCAGCGAAGCTTATAGATAGTTATTAACTTACGTCTCTAGTATCACGTGCACTTTGCCGTTTTCCAAAAATGTCCGAAATTTTGATAAATTTGCATTTGCCTTTACTCTATGCATACGTATATACCCATGTAAAAAGAGAATTTTCAAATTAATTTTTGAACAAAATAGGAAACACGGCAGCTTATAGATAGTTATTAACTTAGGTCCCTCTAGTATCACGTGCACTTTGCCGTTTTTCCAAAAGTGTACGAAATTTTGATAAATTTGCATTTACCTTTACTGTATGCATACGTATATACCCATGTAAAAGAGAATTTTCAAATTAATTTTTGAAAAATAGGAAACACGGCAGCGAAGCTTATAGATAGTTATTAACTTACGTCCCTCTAGTATCACGTGCACTTTGCCGTTTTCCAAAAATGTCCGAAATTTTGATAAATTTGCATTTGCCTTTACTCTATGCATACGTATATACCCATGTAAAAAGAGAATTTTCAAATTAATTTTTGAACAAAATAGGAAACAGCGAAGCTTATAGATAGTTATTAACTTACGTCCTCTAGTATCACGTGCACTTTGCCGTTTTTCCAAAAGTGTACGAAATTTTGATGCATTTACTTTTACTGTATGCATCGTATATACCCATGTAAAAAAGAATCTTCAAATTAATTTTTGAAAAAATAGGACACACGGCAGCGAAGCTTATAGATAGTTATTAACTTACGTCCCTCTAGTATCACGTGCACCTTGCCGTTTTTCCAAAAGTGTCCGAAATTTTGATAAATTTGCATTTACTTTTACTCTATGCATACGTATATACCAATGTAAAAAAGAGAATCTTCAAATTCATTTTTTGAAAAAATAGGAAACACGGCAGCGAAGCTTATAGATAGTTATTAACTTACGTCCTCTAGTATCACGTGCACTTTGCCGTTTTCCAAAAGTGTCCGAAATTTTGATAAATATGCATTTACTTTTACTCTATGCATACGTATATACCCATGTAAAGAGAATTTTCAAATTAATTTTTGAAAAAATAGGAAACACGGCAGCGAAGCTTATAGATAGTTATTAACTTACGTCCTCTAGTATCACGTGCACTTTGCCGTTTTTCCAAAAGTGTCCGAAACTTTGATAAATTTGCATTTACTTTTACTGTATGCATATGTATATACCCATGTAAAAAAAGAATCTTCAAATTCAATTTTTGAAAAAATAGGAAACTGTTTATCTGGTTCGTCCTTTCTTCCGTTTCCGTAGCGAACAGCCGTGAACAGGTATTTTGTAATAACTGAGCAAGGTTCTATCTTTCTTTCTCACTATTTTCTCTTTCTCTCTCTCTCTCTATCTTCTCTGTCTCACACATATACTACATGCAGACGTATATATTTATAATAAGTTATAGACCCTCTTTTATCTTTCTTTCTCATCTCTGGTTTCTCTCTCTCTCTCTCTCTCTCTCTCTCTCTCTCACAGACACCACAGGTGCAGACTTGTATATTTTATAATAACTGCCACAAAAGACAATGCGTGTCTTTCTGTCTCACCTACTCTGCACTACATCGGTTACGTATCTCTTTGGAAAATGATCTCGCTAAGCTTACTGTTTATATGAGATTGGGTTTATAATCGTTGATGACGCTATGTTGATCTCGTTTGTTATTCGAGTCTTTCGACAATATTCTTAAGTAAATATGTGCGGTAATAAGTGAACGAATCTTTTTTCTTTCTTTACATTGAATACATATACACGTTTTCAAGATCATATTAATGATCTTTCGATTTGTTGTATAACGCTATTACTGCATTCAATTCTAATATATGGTGGCATATAAACATTCATGGTTTATTCTCGTTTTGAACAATGTTTTGATCTTAATGTCTATTGTTGGTTAAACATTCCAACAATAATACACCTGTAATATCCTAAATCCGATTGTATTTACGCACACAATTTTTTTCACCTAAATCATTTTCGTTTTCTTATCCGTGGTATTTATCTCGACGTTGATGTTTAATCGAGTCTTTCGGGTTTTGTCACGAGTTCGTGGTCCTGTGTTCGTGTTTATAAATTTCGTGTGGATTCTAGTTAACTTTCTCATAGTTAGGGTTTCCTTTTAATCGTTTGCTTTATCGCCATCTCTTTGTAGCCTCGGTCCTCTGACGCAAACTCGGTAAGACCCGTATTGAGTTCAATGTATTAATTCTACGGTAGATCGGGTACCCTTTGAAATGTGGAATCGGTAATCGTAACCTCCCGTCGCTTCGAGATACGGTATTAATCGTGCTTGTGTACGTAGGCTGCTGTTACGCAGTTACATTAAACAAGGGCTCAGCAGCCTCTTCCGCATCCAGTTTACAATTAGGGGCAATTTCCTGATTAACTTTGATGGAGAAAACATTAAATCGTAGAACTCTTTTAATAATTGAAGTTTTGCTGATTTTCGCGTTGACCAAATTTACCCCAGAAACTGTTAACATAAGCTTTGCTAGAGATCTGAGCTGGATTTTCTCAATAGAACCGGGTTCGAGCTGTACACCCTCGTTGGAACTGCAATGTGTCTGGTCTTGATTTGTACAGTTAGATGGCCACCCTGAGGCCTCTTGCTTCATGTGTTTTGAAACCGGAAAATAGACCGCCTGATCTATCTGTGATCATATGACCAGACTGTGTGTACCCTCGGACGATCTATGTACCGTGTGTTAGCATTCCTCGTACTCTCAGTAGCTTTGGCGAAGCGGCATGATGTATCTTTAGCACAGGATGGTAAAGATCTTGAGGTGGCAGAATTGAACTACCGCTGAAGGCACGCCTAGTCGTCACTCTCACGCTGCCGTGGTGTTTGTCTTCCCACATAACGAGCACCGTCGACGTTTTAATTTACATATTTGGTTTGTACCCCGTTCTACCACCATAAAATGCATCGCGTGGACGTATCTTATCGGGTGATGTTTAAGTATAACATTTTGGGTTTGTTTAATTCTGCGATTTCCCACATTTCAGTGACGTAATATCTAAGTTTTAAGACGGATACTTTGTCATATCTCTGCTCCATGGTATCGTGTGGATTGTCAAACAGCTGTGCATCGCTGTGTGTAAAGCATATAGGACAACCGTGATAGTAGCACCCGTAAAACTCAAAACTTCGTTTGATGATTCGCAATAACCGTCTCTCCGCGTCACTCTGTTTACCCGCGTGTTGAATAGAAATACCTCTACGGTCCTCTTCCCAGACCAACCATTGTAGCACTTAGCTTGTCTACTCCGATAACCAGCTTTGGGGATAATTCTGTATCGGGTTGTAAAAATCGTCTTCGGTACACCAGATTGCAAGCTGAAGCTATCGTAATGGGACAAACGGATCAACCAAACACTCCTTCAAAAAACAATCTTCTCATGCAAGCATGTTTAAGATGTCTACGTCGGACCGGCTATTAACTCTTCCGACATTTTAAATATAACCCTGTGATTGCGTTTCTTCATACCATTTTAAAAATTCAACTCTTTCTTCGGGTTTCATGGAGTTGAGTAGTAATCAATATGGTAGCGACTCAGTTTGCTTTATAGATGGAAATAACCTTTCTGTCCTAATCCAAACGCCTTTGTAGAGCTGACGGCATAGGGAAGTAGTTAAGACTATCAATAAATTTTAGGTTATCAAATTTCATCATTAGTATTTTAGACCCTCTCATTATAATCTCCGGTTTAAGATGTGTGTTTGGTGTGGTTTAAGATAAACTGGTGATCAAACCCTTGGCCATTGGGCTATTACAACAACCTTTTGAACAACTTTGCAAGTAACTAAAGATTTTGTTGATACAGTATTCACCTTGTAATATTTGTTCTCTAACACCACATCGGGGCATATAACTAGAGATGATGGTAGTGTGTAACGCGCACACTTGCTGAAATACACAAGATTCGCCTCGTGAAGTTTTACTGCCGGTTTTCGGGGTGAGATTTTCTTGACGAGTTTCTAAATCATAAAACAAAAATAAAACGTCGTCATTCTCTTTATATTGCTTGTCTAATAAAACAAAAATGGTTTTCCGGTTTATGATCGTTGCATTGTTTACAAAACACCTCTCCACAAAATGGTGTTTTCGGTTGTTAAATGTTTTTAAACAAACGCTGTTTTACTGTTGAACATATAGACACACATTCTTCTTTATGGTTCAATTTTTTGGCTCTTCTCTCCTGGAGCTCTTCTCCACCTGTTTAAAGTATTGTACGGGATGACACTTTTCTAATAGCTGCAGCAAAATGCTGATGTTAAAGATTTTATAACGTTAAAATGTCCTTGGTTGTACAGTAATCTTATTTTCTTTTCCCAGGGTCGACACCTTCGAATAACATTTCTCGTCCCTTAGTGCCGTGTTGGTATACTGTTGTTGCCCGGTAAGGTATTGAAACTGTCTAAGTTCGTTGATACTACACCTTACTCGGAATTGTAACCTTAGCGACTTCTATTAAGTTTAGCGCAAATGTTTTGTTGCATCCTTTTTCTAATGTCATTATATCTCGGTCTTTATCTGCAAGGCTCTACCCCATGCTTCATAAGTTATCTTCTTCATTGGTAGTCCACGTCGCATGGATTCTTGTTACATTGCTGTCTTCCGTTCCGTGATACACATACATAATGGTCTCGTGCTCAGCTGCAGTGGTGATTCAAAATACCCACACAAATGTCACTTCGGATGCTTTACGAAAACTCAACCACCCGGTAGTTTAAATTTGAAATTTTCTGCGTGAAAGGTTATCCCCACTTTATCGTCGGGGTTAACCGATGACATAATGTATAACTTGATTAACTCCTGTTCTTACCCAATCTAACATTTAGCTTTCCAGTACTGTTCTTTGTTTAAACAAAATTTTTCGCTTGGTTGAGCACTTTATGTTCATATAACGCTCACTGACAATTTCAAAATTAGCCATGTGCACTCGCGTTGAGACCGATGTACGGTAGCAGCAATAAAGTAAATTTAGTACCTGATGAGCGTATTTAACCTTTCTGTCTCTGATTGACAGCTAATTCTGGTTAAATATTAGTGGAAACATTCATCTGGTGTATGCCTACGCTAAGCTATAGATATACTGATTATACGATCTCTACGTTTACACCGTAAACGGTCTTATGGCATGGTATCCTCGTTAGTTACTTCAGAGGTCTACCCACCCTGTCTTCCTCTCTCTCTGCTCTCGTTCTCTCTCTCTCTCTGTCTCTCTCTCACACACTACAGAGGACATATATTTTATAATAACTGACCATATAGACCCTCAACACCTATCTTTCTTTCTCTCTGCACACACACACAGAGTGCAGACGTATATTTTATAGTAACTCCACATAGACCCCTCAACATGTGTTTCTTTCTCACTACTGTTTTCTCGCTCTCTCACACACTATAGAATGCAGATTTGTATATTGTATAAAACTGTCCATAAAGAGCCGCCGTCTGTGTTTGTAGGAGTGATCTGAGGTGCGCTAGATATATATGCTGTTTTATACGATCAATAGGTTTCTGTGGTGGTCCTCGTTAGTTACTCCATAGGTCTACCCATGTCTTCCTTTCTCACCTCTGCTCTTCGCTCTGTCTATCTCTCTGTCTCTCCTCACCAGACACTCTCTTTCTTTCTCTGCACACACACACAGAGTGCAGACACTATAAGTAACTCTATAGACCCCTCAACATGTGTTTCTTTCACTACTGCTCTCTCACACACACTATAGAATGCAGATTTATATTGTATAAAACTGTCCATAAAGAGCCCACCATATGTCTGTGTTTGTAGGGGGATCTGGTGTGTTGTGCGCTATATATAGATATGCTGTTTTATACGATCAATAGGTTACTGTAACCGGTCCGATGGCGTAGCGGTTAAGGTCCCGTTTGTTGTTCAGAGATCTACGGTTCGGATCTCACTTACTTACTTTTTATAACATAAGTTTCTCACTATACATTTCCCTTGCTATAATGTGACATGGGGATTTGGGTTCAGACAGTTGCGCACGCTGTCTGTAAATTTATACCTACTGTTATGAATAAGTGTGAAGTGTATAGCACACAAACCCGAACAGCGATTACCGGCAGGACTGATGACTCAGCATCCAGTTATCGATAAACCGTGGCGAATGATTTCGACAGATATTGTGGGACCTCTTCCTAGGTCTAAAAGTGGTTATAGTTATGTTCTAGTAGTGTCAGATTATTTTACGAAGTTTGTGTTATTTTTCCCGTTACGTACGGCTACGGCCGCGAGTGTTGTGAAGAATATTGAAGAAAATGTGTTTCTACTATTTGGCGTACCGTTGTATGTGTTACGTGATAACGGATCACAATTTAGAAGTGCACTCTTTAGGAATATGGTGGCATCGTATAACGCCAAGATCATTTTTAATGCAAATTATCACCCTCAAGCGAACCCAACAGAAAGGGTTAATCGAGTAGTGAAGACTATGATAGCATCGTATATTGAAAACAATCAGAGAAATTGGGACAAGTATTTAGCGAAGGTGCCTTGTGCAATTAGGACAGCTACTCATGAAGTTGCGGGAATGACGCCGTATTTTGCAAATTTTGGTAGAGAAATGAATCTCGATGGAACGAGACATGGAGAACCCGTAGGGGGAAATACTTTGAATGACGTCGCGTTTACGAATAGAGAACTTTAATTGCTAGAGGCAATGTTTTTCGAGAAGTGTATGATGACATCAAGAGAAGATTGAATGCAGCGTATATGAGAAGTAAGAAGAATTACGACTTACGAAGAAGGTTAGCAACTTTTCAAGTAGGAGAAACTGTGTGGCGGAAGAATTATGTTTTATCGGACGCGTCGCGTTATTTTGCCGCGAAATTAGCACCTAAATTTATTGGACCGTTTTATATAAAGAAAAAAGTTTCGTATCAGACGTATGAGTTATCGGACGCCTCGGGCGACTCTAGAGGCATATGTCATGCCAAAGATTTAAAGTTCAGACCCTCAGACGATTAAGTTAGATAAGATTTTAGTATGAATCTATAGTAGGTTAGGCTATTTAACCAATAGATCGAATTTTTTTTTATGTTATTTCTACCGTCAGATGGCTGTTGGTAGGTTGGTAGGAAAACTATCGGGCGTGTGGAGATGACTATTTCTATTTTCTTTTATATCAGAATTTGTTTGTTTTGTTTGTGTCCTTGGGGCACACTTGGCTGTGTAGGAACGGCCCTAGAATTTTCCTACAACAGAGGCCAACTGCTTGTCGTAAGAGGCGACTAATCAAAGGGGTGTGTCGAGGTAGGTGGGTAATTGTCGTGAAAAATATGACGTATAGCGGAGTGACCGCGTTGTAGTTTGAAGCAGTGCGTTGGGGGCATTGTTGTCCGCTTTAGGGTTGGTCGTGTCGTTTCCGCGGAGTGTGGTTATTTTGTTGGTTGCGTGTTTGACGCAGGGTTATTTTTGGGTTCTTGAGTTCGGTTGTTTCGTTCCACTTTTGTAAATATAAATATACTTTTAATAAATTAATTAATCGGATATTTCACATAATTCCAGAAAATATTTTCTGGAATTAGGTGATATCCGATAATGTTATTAAAAGTATATTAAAATTTCAGAAGTTGCTCAATTTTTTCCTTTTTAATATAAATATAGCTATAGTTACGCATATGCATTTTTGGATTTAGGTTATCATAATATGGTTATTTGGGTCTTCGACCACTTTACGGTATAGCCGACGTATATAGTTAGGATTACTTAGATTAGGGTGTTTTGTTTTTAGGAAGTCTGACGGGTCTACTTTACTGATTACGATACTTGTTTAATGTTTACGATAATTTTGACGTATTAAGGAAAATATATACCTATTTGTGACTTGTTCCTTTGAACTCTACCGGCTTTGACGTTAACTTGTTTTTTTTTTTGTTTGTTTTTTTCGGCTGAGTTGTAGTGGCGGTGCTGCGGCTTAGTTTTGTTTTGTGTGATCTTTGTCTTGGTGATGGGGAGCGGAGCGGATCCACTCTCCACCACACACCGTTAATTGGGTTGTGGCTTCATGAGCAGACCTCGGTGAAGTGTTTTAGTTTTTGACTTTGTGTAGGTCTCTTAGGACCAGTATTTTTGAGCTTTTCTGGAAGAAAATCTCCTTGTGGGAGAGGTGTAAGGTTGCGATGACGCACCCTGTATGTAAGAAGTTATAATGACGTGTATTACGTGTTTTGAGTACGACTGTATTGAGTTTGAACGAAAAAAAAAAATTTTTTTTGTGTATATGCATAATGTATGTGGGTGGGTGATACGCCACTGGAAATTTAGGAGAAATATTATTCAGTATGTAGATACGTGTATTTGAATGTTATAGAGACTTTGGTGTTGGAATAAATAGATTCTAATGAATGTAAATATGAAAATAAATTTGTCGATGGGACGATAATGTTTGCTACTGTGCTGCTACTGTTTTGCTACTGTAAGGAATGGAATGTTGGTGGATAAGGAGTAATCTTTGCCAGAAAATGTGAGTGTATAAGTGTAGAATGTTTTAGAAAATATGTAGAGAAAGATTGGGTATGTTTAAGTGTTAATTTAAGAAAGTTTTCGTAATGTTGTGCAATTTGTTTTGAGAATACGTGTATGTATATGGAATTTGAGACCTTAGACGGTACTTATTTTTGCAAATGTTGCGGAAGGAGATCGAGCGCATATGGGAGATAAACGTTGAAAGTTGTGTAATGGTCCAGAGTGACTACTGAATGAATGTGATGACGAGAAATGGCTTCTTTCAAAGTAATTGAAAATTTGTAAGTAAAAACAAATATGGCGATGTATTGTAGTTATGAGCGTGGTTGTACAGATGGTAGCAGCAGTCGGGACTAAGAAATTTTGAATGAATACTATTGGAGAATATAGCGAGGAAGTTGGCCATGTTTAAAGATGGATGGTTGAAGGTATAAATAGAAAAGTCGGAGATTGACGTTGGTTAGTTAGCTTAAGTTTTGGTTGTCGGTGAGAGACGCGCGCGAGGTGATGTGTGACATCAGAATTGGTTGGTTGGAGTTAGTTGTATTTTTGAATAATATTGAAGGCAGTCATTGTTTAAACAACTGCGTAACCCGAAAGGGGATGAATCGTATAAGACATTCATAAATAAAACAATTAATTAAATTGAGATTGAAGATAAAAATCAGTAGGTATGGGGGCACTTGGGCTAGACAGTTGCGTGCGCAACTGTCTGAACCCAAGTCCCCCCATGTGGGGGTTACATTATAGCAAGGGAAATGTATAGTGAGAAACTTATGTTATAAAAAAGTAAGTAAGTCTGTGAGATCCGAACCGTAGACCTCTGAAACAACAAACGGGGACCTTAACCGCTACGCCATCGGACCGGTTACAGTATAAACCTATTGATTCGTATAAAAAAGTATATCTATATATAGCGTACACACCCTCAGATCACTCCTACAAACACAGACATATGGTGGGCTCTTTATGGACAGTTTTATACAATATACAAATCTGCATTCTATAGTGAGAGAGAGCGAGAAAAGCAGTAGTGAGAAAGAAACACATGTTGAGGGGTCTATGTGGAGTTACTATAAAATATATACGTCTGCACTCTGTAGTGTGTGTGTGAGAAAGAAAGATAGGTGTTGAGGGTCTATATGGTCAGTTATTATAAAATATATGCACTCTGTAGTACATGTGAGAGAGATAGAGACAGAGAGAGAGAGAGAGAGCGAAAAGCAGAGGTGAGAAAGGAAGACAGGGTGGGTAGACCTATGAGTAACTAACGAGGACCTTAAACGCCATCGGACCGGTTACAGTATAAACCTATTGATCGTATAAAACAGTATATCTATATAGCGTACACACTCAGATCACTCCTACAAACACAGACATATGGTGGGCTCTTTATGGACAGTTTTATACAATATTCAAATTTGCATTCTATAATTGTGTGAGAGAGCGAGAAAAGCAGTAGTGAGAAAAACACATGTTGAGGGGTCTATGTGGAGTTACTATAAAATATATATACGTCTGCACTCTGTGTGTGTGCAGAGATAAGAAAGAAAGATAGGTGTTGAGGGTCTATATGGTCAGTTATTATAAAATATATGTCTGCACTCTGTAGTACATGTGTGAGAGAGATAGAGACAGAGAGAGAGCGAGAGAGAGAGCGAACGAGAAAAGCAGAGGTGAGAGAAAGGAAGACAGGGTGGGTAGACCTCTGTAACTAACGAGGATATAAACCATGCGCCATAAGACCGTTTACGGTGTAAACGTAGAGATCGTATAATCAGTATATCTATAGCTTAGCGTAGGCATACACCCTCAGATGAATGTTTCCACTAATCACATTTAACCAGACAAATTAGCTGTCAATCAGATGAATAGTTATGAGAATACTATCGGGAGGGTGACTAATGTATAAATACGCTCATCAGGTACTAAATGACTTAGTTTACTTTGCTGCTACCGTACACATTCTCAACGCGAGTGCACATGGCTAATTTTGAAATTGTCAGTGAGCGTTATATGAACATAAAAAGTTTCGCTCAACCAAGCGAAAATTTTGTTTAAACTAAAGAACAGTACTGGAAAGCTAAATGTGTTAGATAAGAACAGGAGTTAATCAAGTTATTACATACATTATGTCATCGGTTAACCCCGACGATAAAGTGGGGATAACCTTTCACGCAGAAAATTTCAAATTTAAACTACCGGGGTGGTTGAGTTTTCGTAAAGCATCCGAAGTGACATTTGGCTCTGTGTGGGTATTTTGGAATCACTACTGCAGAGTAATACTGAGCACACACGGACACATTCCATATGGAGGTAACGTGTGTATCACCACCAACAGGGAACGGAAGACAGCGAGTGTATAACAATTACAATGAAGAATCAACCATGCGACGTGGAATAATTACTATACGCAATGAAGATAACTTATGTTTACCGCGAGCATTAGTAGTGGGTAGAGCCCTTGCAGATAAAGACCCGAGATATTATGACATTAGAAAAAAGGATGCGCAACAAAAACTATTTGCGCTAAACTTAATAGAAGTCGCTAAGGTTACAATTCCGAGTAAGGGGTGTAGTATCAACGAACTTAGACAGTTTCAACAATACCTTACCGGGTACAACATTACAGTATACCAACACGGCACTAAGGGACGAGAAATGTTATTCGAAGGTGTCGACCCGGGAAAAGAAAATAAGATTACTGTACAACCAAGGACATTTTAACGTTATAAAATCTTTAACATCAGCATTTTGCTGCAGCTATTATTGAAAAGTGTCATATCCCGTACAATACTTTAAATAGGCATAGGTGTGGAGCTACATGCCCCTGCTGTAGAAGAGCTCCAGTTTGTGAAAAATTAAGTGAAAGTTTATTGCCACGACTGCGGTAGAAGCTTTCGTTCGTCCATATGTCTTTTGAACCATAAAGAAGAAAAACGGGTGTGTCTATATGTTCAACAGTACACAAATGCAGCGTTTGTTTAAAAACATTTAATATTAACAAAAACACCTCATTTTTGTGGAGAGGTGTTTTGTAAACAATGCAACGATCATAAACCGGAAAACCATTTTTGTTTTATTAGACAAGCAACCCCGTATAAAGAGAATGACGACGTTTTATTTTTGTTTTATGATTTAGAAACTCGTCAAGAAAATATCTCACCCCGAAAAACCGGCAGTAAAACTTCACGAGGCGAATCTTTGTGTATTTCAGCAAGTGTGCCCTACGTGCTACACTACCATCTTCTCTAGTTATATGCCCCGATGTGGTGTTAGAGAACAAATATTACAAGGTGAATACTGTATCAACAAAATCTTTAGTTACTTGCTGGAAGTAAGAAAATTGTTCAAAAGGTTGTTGTAATAGCCCACAATGGCCAAGGGTTTGATCACCAGTTTATCTTAAACCACACACTAACAAACACACATCTTAAACCGGAGATTATAATGAGAGGGTCTAAAATACTAATGATGAAATTTGATAACCTAAAATTTATTGATAGTCTTAACTACTTCCCTATGCCTCTCAGCTCTACCAAAATGGATTAGCGACGGGTATAAGAAAAGGTTATTTCCCCATCTATTTAACATTAAAGCAAACTCCGAGTATGTAGGGTCGCTACCTCATATTGATTACTACTCCCCAACTCCATGAAAGAGTTGAATTTTTAAAATGGTATGAAGAAACGCAATCACAGGGTTATATATTTAAAATGTCGGAAGAGTTAATAGAATATTGCACATCTTAAAAAATTGTTTTGAAGGAGTGTTTGGTTGATCCGTTTGTCGAATCTTACGATAGCTTCAGCTTGCAATCTGGTGTATCGAAGACAAGCAATCTTTACAATGGCTGGTCTGGAGGTAGATTTCTATTCAACTGGTATGTCTATGGTTTGAGAGTAGACAGTACGTTGGTGAGGTCTATCAAAACCAAACTTGAAACTATGGGATATTGCGATCACGACAATGTGGGAGAGATGAAAATTAAATCAAAACCCAAAACTTAGGATAACGTCACTGAAAGATAAAATCGCTAGAATTGCAAACAATGTACAAAACTAAAATATAGCCGGCGAAAAAATTAAATACGTCGACGTTATTTATGGGTTTGTAAATATGGGAAGTTTCAACTGGTCACCCACGGGTATACGTTGGGAGGAGTGTGACGAGTTTACTACTAGGCGTGCCTTCCCCAGCGGTATAATTAAGTGTTCAATTCTGCCACCTCAAGATCTTTACCATCCTGTGCTCCCTATGAAGATACATCAAAACTTATGTTTCCGCTTTGTCGCACATGTGAAGGACTAAGTACCGAGGAATGCTTGCATGATATTCAGGAACGAACACTTCACGGTACATGGTGTACAGACGAGATCGTAGAAGCCGTCAAAGAGAAATATAGTACAGATACAAGAAATCTGGTCATATGACACAACACAGTATGATAAAACAGATAGATCAGGCGGTCTATTTTCCGGTTTCATAAATATGTTCTTAAAGATGAAGCAAGAGGCCTCAGGGTGGCCATCTAACTGTACAAATCAAGAAGACCAGACCCTTTACATTGCAGAGTTCCTTAACAACGAGGGTGAGCTCGAACCCGGTTCTATTGAGAAAAATCCAGCTCTTAGATCTCTAGCAAAGCTTATGTTAAATAGTTTCTGGGGTAAATTTGGTCAACGCGAAAATCAAAGCAAAACTTCAATTATTAATACTCTAAAAGAGTTCTACGATTTAATGTTTTCTCCATCAGTTGAAGTTAATCATATACAGGAAATTAACGAGGACACCCTAATTGTAAACTGGATATACGCGGAAGAGGCTGCTGAGCCCTTGTTTAATGTAAACTGCGTAATAGCAGCCTACGTAACCACACAAGCACGATTAAATTATACTCGTATCTCGAAGCGATGGGAGAGGTGCTATATTACGATACTGATTCTGTTACATTTTATCTACCGCTAGGAAATATGTTGAGATCTTCGATGAAATTGAACCTCAATACGGTTGTGGGTCTTATATCACCGAGTTTGCGTCAGGAGGACCGAAAACATACGGCTACAAAGTTTATTTACCAGATGGGGCGATAAAGCAAACGATTAAATTAAACTATGAAAATTTAGGAAAAGTTAACTTAAACTTGACTTATGACAACATGAAATTTTAACTTCTATTAGAAGGACACTCGTGACAAAACCTGAAATTAAAAGACTCCGATTAAACATCAACAAACGTCGCAGGATAGAAAACTACGACACGATACCATACGGATATAAGAAAACGAAAATGATTTAGTGTGAAACAAAGTGTTATTGTACCAGTTAGTGTAAATACAATCGGATTTTAGGATATATTACAGGTGTATTATATTGTTGGAATGTTTAACCAATAAATAGAATAGATATTAAGATCAAAACATTGTTCAAAACGAGAATAAACCATGAATGTTTATATGTTTTCACTATATATTGGAATGTTGCAATAGTACGTTATAGACTTAAATAAATCGAAAGACTATATTAAAATAACTTATAGATCTTTGATGTATGTAAAACTACGTGTATATTCAATGTAATCTTAAATAAAGAAAAGAAAAAAAAAAGCATACTCGTTTCTCACTTATTTCACTCGCACATATTTACTTAAGGAATTACTCTAATCGAACCGTAGACCTCTGAAATAACAAACGAGGACCTCAACAGCTGCGCCAATCCGCTTACATTATAAACCTATAGATCTCATATAAACAGTATATCTATAGCTTAGCGTAGACACACACCTCAGATCACCGTAAAATAGTTATCCTACAAGCACAGTTCCAAATACGAGCTTAGAGATGTTACGTAACTGATGTATGCGTGTGTGTCTGTGCGAAAGAAAACGAGAAAGAGAAAACAGTGGTGAGACAGAAAGACACGCATTGGGGGTCTTTTGTGGGCAGTTATTATAAAATATACAAGTCTGCACTCTGTAGTGTGTCTGCGTGAGAGAGAGCGAGAGAGAGAGAGAGAGAGCCAGAGATGAGAAAGAAAGATAGGTGTTGAGGGTCTATATGCTCAGTTATTATAAAATATATACGTCTGCACTCTGTAGTACATGTGAGAGAGAGAGACAGATGAGAGAGAGAGAGAGAAAACAGTGGTGAGAAAGAAAAACATGCGCTGGGAACCTTTGTGGTCAGTTATTATAAAATATACCCGTCTGCACTCTGTAGTGGTCTGTCTCTGACTGGTCTGTCTGGATCTGGCTGGTCTGTCTGATCTGGCTGGTCTGTCTGGTCTATCTGGTCTGTCTATCTATTTGTGAATATCGGCAGTAAAACGTTCAAGCCCAATCATCACATCACACGATAGTCGGTATGAAGAGATTCAAGGTCGGATCTATGAGTTGGAACTTCAAAGTGTTAACCATCCTGACATTCACCTAGTTGAACGTGTAATCCGTTAACGACGATAAAGGTAGAATAACCTTTCACGCAGAGAATTTCAAATTTAAACTACGTGTTGCCTTAATTCACACCACGACCTATAATACACTTAGGTATGTATTTTTGCGGTACGGTAATGACGCATGACGGTAATTAAACGGGTATGTGAATACGGCTTATATTGTATATACGAATAATACCCAATTCTCGACTGAATCAACTGACAAGGCATTTGACAAGCACTCAATATTTTCAAAGTTTGACGTTAAAATCCACACCTCTACCCTGCGTAATGTACGGTCTATATTAAATTTCGATGTACTACCATTACTGCTAACCTATTCAAATAGATACGTAGGAACATTTTGGTTAAAGTCCTAAACCTTATAACTGCTGTAATATTACAAGTGAGAGAAGTACATCTTTATACGCGAGTGAGAAGTTTAAAGAATCAAGATATTCCTGAGCTGAAAATCATAAGAATAACGAATTTTACCAACGAAAAGTGATCCTCATAATCCAAGGGCGCTACACAGAGGTCTGGTGTAGACAGATTTCTGTAAAGAGGAAAGCCCATAAGAGTAGGAGTGTTAAAGTGGAGGATTTAACACCACAATTTATCAAAATTGATGAAATGGAGAAGGAAAAATAGTTGAAGGACAGGTCTACGTCAAATGACAGCTTTCCATAATGAGGAAATTCCCTGGGCTATGATATTAAAGCTAAGCTCCCAGTGCAGATAGGTTCCTTCTGGAACATTTGGGCGTCGAATGTAGCTGTGTACCGAGCGAAACGGCTGCTTGCACATTGGGTAAGCCCTAGGAATGACCCGTCTCTTCAACCGAGGATAAGATAGGGATAGGTTGGTGTTTAACCCTTATTAATAAAAATCAACATAAACTGTATGTAAAGCACCTCATAATTGTAATATCAGTATTACCATTCTGTATACCGATTGATAGTACCTACCTGTATTATAGTCCAACTCAAATGAACTCAATACCTACCTTATTAATAGACGTATAGCTAGGAATCAGAATCGTCGATCTGTATCTGAAACAATAAACATGTTTGTGAACAGATGCTTTGTCAATCAGAATAATGAATATGTTTTATACGCGAAGGTACCTCCTAACTAACTTTTAAAATAGGTACGGAACATTTTGTTTAAATACTAAACATTTTAGCAGCTATAAATTCATTTATTTTGAAAAAAAAATCGCTCTACTAAACGCACACTAATACGTGTTTTGTCATTCAAAGTGAATTCAGAATAAAAACTATATGTTAAGGTAACATATGGACAATTTTAATGATGTTGATGATTATATTTGTAATTACCAGCGTTAATAATTGAATGAATTGTTTTATACACATATAATTTAACATATTGAGGATGAATTCTTTCTAAACGTATAAAAACAACAAAGAGCTTTAGTAAAAATTGTTGTTCTTGTAAATAAGTTACGACTAGACGCAGTGTATTTAATGATAAATGAGATTTTAATTAAACGTTGCAATTTATAAAAAATAAATATTTAAGACGCATTTTATAACTCGTTGAATTAACATCGTGAAAAGCTCTGAAACAAGAAAAGCAATCACTAGTATTCACGTTTAAGCATTGCTCGCGCTGTTAGAATGTATATACACTGATAAATATAATGTATTTTCTTTCATGCTCGATGTTGATAAAGGTACTCACTCTCTGGTCAACTAAATAGGGTATGTATATTTTAAAAATAAGTGTTTTTTAATACAATCGTAGTTCTTGAGATTTGTGTTTTATTCAAAATTCAACGATTATAAAATGCGTCTTAAATATTTATTTTATAAATTGCAACTTTTAATTAAAAACCTCTCTCATTTATCATTATGCGTCTGGTCGTGTACTTTATCAAAAACACTTTTACAAACTCTTTAATATTTATACGTTTAAACATTTTGTTACAAAAACATTTTTATTGTATCTAAATTTATTTTTTTTCACCTGTTTCTTTAACATACATATTTTTCAAAATAAATGTTTTAACTAATGTTTGTATTTAAACAAATGTTCCGTATTTAAAATTGATTAACATTCGTCGATTCTATAGGTTGATGGTCTGTTCTGGTGTTTTGTTCTCAGATTTCGCACGTGTTTATGATTCATTTAGGACCATCAAGGTGTTATATCTTTAAATGTTACATTATGGTGCGCTTATGTTGATATTAATAAGGGCCACCAATCTTATCCTCGGTTGAACAGGTCATTGCTGAATGTCTGCATCTGTGCGCTCGGTAACATTCGACGCCCATGTTAGAAAATATCTGCACTGGGAACAGCTTCATGGCCATTCGTTGTCTGTCTTTGACTGTTCCTATTTTTCGTCATAATTTTTTATCCTCCTCTTTCTCTTCTGATCATCACCGTCTGGCCATGCATCAGGTTGGTAACGTTGTTCTTTTCAGCTCTATCTGGATTAAACTTCTCACTCGCGTATGTATCACTTGTTTACAGGTTTACTCTACTAATATGATCACATACATGTTAATAGTGGTCACGCAGGCATAATGGTGCGTCAACTGATTATGTCTTCTGTTGTCGATTATTCGACATATATACCGTTTCATCCGTCGCGTGTTGCTGTCCGCATCACTAAGTATTATAACGTGATTAAGGCAACCGTTGAATTTCTGCGTGAAAGGTTATTCGCCAAAACGGATCGTTCAACGGTGTCGGGATGTTTGACCACTCAGATCCGGGAATCTCTTCCGACTGTAATGATTGACTTCCGACTTCTGTTTATCTGGTTCGTCCTTTCTTCCGTTTCCGTAGCGAACAGCCGTGAACAGGTATTTTGTAATAACTGAGCAAGGTTCTATCTTTCTTTCTCACTATTTTCTCTTTCTCTCTCTCTCTCTATCTTCTCTGTCTCACACATATACTACATGCAGACGTATATATTTATAATAAGTTATAGACCCTCTTTTATCTTTCTTTCTCATCTCTGGTTTCTCTCTCTCTCTCTCTCTCTCTCTCTCTCTCTCACAGACACCACAGGTGCAGACTTGTATATTTTATAATAACTGCCACAAAAGACAATGCGTGTCTTTCTGTCTCACCTACTCTGCACTACATCGGTTACGTATCTCTTTGGAAAATGATCTCGCTAAGCTTACTGTTTATATGAGATTGGGTTTATAATCGTTGATGACGCTATGTTGATCTCGTTTGTTATTCGAGTCTTTCGACAATATTCTTAAGTAAATATGTGCGGTAATAAGTGAACGAATCTTTTTTCTTTCTTTACATTGAATACATATACACGTTTTCAAGATCATATTAATGATCTTTCGATTTGTTGTATAACGCTATTACTGCATTCAATTCTAATATATGGTGGCATATAAACATTCATGGTTTATTCTCGTTTTGAACAATGTTTTGATCTTAATGTCTATTGTTGGTTAAACATTCCAACAATAATACACCTGTAATATCCTAAATCCGATTGTATTTACGCACACAATTTTTTTCACCTAAATCATTTTCGTTTTCTTATCCGTGGTATTTATCTCGACGTTGATGTTTAATCGAGTCTTTCGGGTTTTGTCACGAGTTCGTGGTCCTGTGTTCGTGTTTATAAATTTCGTGTGGATTCTAGTTAACTTTCTCATAGTTAGGGTTTCCTTTTAATCGTTTGCTTTATCGCCATCTCTTTGTAGCCTCGGTCCTCTGACGCAAACTCGGTAAGACCCGTATTGAGTTCAATGTATTAATTCTACGGTAGATCGGGTACCCTTTGAAATGTGGAATCGGTAATCGTAACCTCCCGTCGCTTCGAGATACGGTATTAATCGTGCTTGTGTACGTAGGCTGCTGTTACGCAGTTACATTAAACAAGGGCTCAGCAGCCTCTTCCGCATCCAGTTTACAATTAGGGGCAATTTCCTGATTAACTTTGATGGAGAAAACATTAAATCGTAGAACTCTTTTAATAATTGAAGTTTTGCTGATTTTCGCGTTGACCAAATTTACCCCAGAAACTGTTAACATAAGCTTTGCTAGAGATCTGAGCTGGATTTTCTCAATAGAACCGGGTTCGAGCTGTACACCCTCGTTGGAACTGCAATGTGTCTGGTCTTGATTTGTACAGTTAGATGGCCACCCTGAGGCCTCTTGCTTCATGTGTTTTGAAACCGGAAAATAGACCGCCTGATCTATCTGTGATCATATGACCAGACTGTGTGTACCCTCGGACGATCTATGTACCGTGTGTTAGCATTCCTCGTACTCTCAGTAGCTTTGGCGAAGCGGCATGATGTATCTTTAGCACAGGATGGTAAAGATCTTGAGGTGGCAGAATTGAACTACCGCTGAAGGCACGCCTAGTCGTCACTCTCACGCTGCCGTGGTGTTTGTCTTCCCACATAACGAGCACCGTCGACGTTTTAATTTACATATTTGGTTTGTACCCCGTTCTACCACCATAAAATGCATCGCGTGGACGTATCTTATCGGGTGATGTTTAAGTATAACATTTTGGGTTTGTTTAATTCTGCGATTTCCCACATTTCAGTGACGTAATATCTAAGTTTTAAGACGGATACTTTGTCATATCTCTGCTCCATGGTATCGTGTGGATTGTCAAACAGCTGTGCATCGCTGTGTGTAAAGCATATAGGACAACCGTGATAGTAGCACCCGTAAAACTCAAAACTTCGTTTGATGATTCGCAATAACCGTCTCTCCGCGTCACTCTGTTTACCCGCGTGTTGAATAGAAATACCTCTACGGTCCTCTTCCCAGACCAACCATTGTAGCACTTAGCTTGTCTACTCCGATAACCAGCTTTGGGGATAATTCTGTATCGGGTTGTAAAAATCGTCTTCGGTACACCAGATTGCAAGCTGAAGCTATCGTAATGGGACAAACGGATCAACCAAACACTCCTTCAAAAAACAATCTTCTCATGCAAGCATGTTTAAGATGTCTACGTCGGACCGGCTATTAACTCTTCCGACATTTTAAATATAACCCTGTGATTGCGTTTCTTCATACCATTTTAAAAATTCAACTCTTTCTTCGGGTTTCATGGAGTTGAGTAGTAATCAATATGGTAGCGACTCAGT
This sequence comes from Vesta saturnalis, assembly GCA_036346205.1. Classification (NCBI taxonomy): domain Eukaryota; kingdom Metazoa; phylum Arthropoda; class Insecta; order Coleoptera; family Lampyridae; genus Vesta; species Vesta saturnalis. The sequence goes on from JARFJB010002202.1 coordinate 952,443, forward strand.
TTGCTTTATAGATGGAAATAACCTTTCTGTCCTAATCCAAACGCCTTTGTAGAGCTGACGGCATAGGGAAGTAGTTAAGACTATCAATAAATTTTAGGTTATCAAATTTCATCATTAGTATTTTAGACCCTCTCATTATAATCTCCGGTTTAAGATGTGTGTTTGGTGTGGTTTAAGATAAACTGGTGATCAAACCCTTGGCCATTGGGCTATTACAACAACCTTTTGAACAACTTTGCAAGTAACTAAAGATTTTGTTGATACAGTATTCACCTTGTAATATTTGTTCTCTAACACCACATCGGGGCATATAACTAGAGATGATGGTAGTGTGTAACGCGCACACTTGCTGAAATACACAAGATTCGCCTCGTGAAGTTTTACTGCCGGTTTTCGGGGTGAGATTTTCTTGACGAGTTTCTAAATCATAAAACAAAAATAAAACGTCGTCATTCTCTTTATATTGCTTGTCTAATAAAACAAAAATGGTTTTCCGGTTTATGATCGTTGCATTGTTTACAAAACACCTCTCCACAAAATGGTGTTTTCGGTTGTTAAATGTTTTTAAACAAACGCTGTTTTACTGTTGAACATATAGACACACATTCTTCTTTATGGTTCAATTTTTTGGCTCTTCTCTCCTGGAGCTCTTCTCCACCTGTTTAAAGTATTGTACGGGATGACACTTTTCTAATAGCTGCAGCAAAATGCTGATGTTAAAGATTTTATAACGTTAAAATGTCCTTGGTTGTACAGTAATCTTATTTTCTTTTCCCAGGGTCGACACCTTCGAATAACATTTCTCGTCCCTTAGTGCCGTGTTGGTATACTGTTGTTGCCCGGTAAGGTATTGAAACTGTCTAAGTTCGTTGATACTACACCTTACTCGGAATTGTAACCTTAGCGACTTCTATTAAGTTTAGCGCAAATGTTTTGTTGCATCCTTTTTCTAATGTCATTATATCTCGGTCTTTATCTGCAAGGCTCTACCCCATGCTTCATAAGTTATCTTCTTCATTGGTAGTCCACGTCGCATGGATTCTTGTTACATTGCTGTCTTCCGTTCCGTGATACACATACATAATGGTCTCGTGCTCAGCTGCAGTGGTGATTCAAAATACCCACACAAATGTCACTTCGGATGCTTTACGAAAACTCAACCACCCGGTAGTTTAAATTTGAAATTTTCTGCGTGAAAGGTTATCCCCACTTTATCGTCGGGGTTAACCGATGACATAATGTATAACTTGATTAACTCCTGTTCTTACCCAATCTAACATTTAGCTTTCCAGTACTGTTCTTTGTTTAAACAAAATTTTTCGCTTGGTTGAGCACTTTATGTTCATATAACGCTCACTGACAATTTCAAAATTAGCCATGTGCACTCGCGTTGAGACCGATGTACGGTAGCAGCAATAAAGTAAATTTAGTACCTGATGAGCGTATTTAACCTTTCTGTCTCTGATTGACAGCTAATTCTGGTTAAATATTAGTGGAAACATTCATCTGGTGTATGCCTACGCTAAGCTATAGATATACTGATTATACGATCTCTACGTTTACACCGTAAACGGTCTTATGGCATGGTATCCTCGTTAGTTACTTCAGAGGTCTACCCACCCTGTCTTCCTCTCTCTCTGCTCTCGTTCTCTCTCTCTCTCTGTCTCTCTCTCACACACTACAGAGGACATATATTTTATAATAACTGACCATATAGACCCTCAACACCTATCTTTCTTTCTCTCTGCACACACACACAGAGTGCAGACGTATATTTTATAGTAACTCCACATAGACCCCTCAACATGTGTTTCTTTCTCACTACTGTTTTCTCGCTCTCTCACACACTATAGAATGCAGATTTGTATATTGTATAAAACTGTCCATAAAGAGCCGCCGTCTGTGTTTGTAGGAGTGATCTGAGGTGCGCTAGATATATATGCTGTTTTATACGATCAATAGGTTTCTGTGGTGGTCCTCGTTAGTTACTCCATAGGTCTACCCATGTCTTCCTTTCTCACCTCTGCTCTTCGCTCTGTCTATCTCTCTGTCTCTCCTCACCAGACACTCTCTTTCTTTCTCTGCACACACACACAGAGTGCAGACACTATAAGTAACTCTATAGACCCCTCAACATGTGTTTCTTTCACTACTGCTCTCTCACACACACTATAGAATGCAGATTTATATTGTATAAAACTGTCCATAAAGAGCCCACCATATGTCTGTGTTTGTAGGGGGATCTGGTGTGTTGTGCGCTATATATAGATATGCTGTTTTATACGATCAATAGGTTACTGTAACCGGTCCGATGGCGTAGCGGTTAAGGTCCCGTTTGTTGTTCAGAGATCTACGGTTCGGATCTCACTTACTTACTTTTTATAACATAAGTTTCTCACTATACATTTCCCTTGCTATAATGTGACATGGGGATTTGGGTTCAGACAGTTGCGCACGCTGTCTGTAAATTTATACCTACTGTTATGAATAAGTGTGAAGTGTATAGCACACAAACCCGAACAGCGATTACCGGCAGGACTGATGACTCAGCATCCAGTTATCGATAAACCGTGGCGAATGATTTCGACAGATATTGTGGGACCTCTTCCTAGGTCTAAAAGTGGTTATAGTTATGTTCTAGTAGTGTCAGATTATTTTACGAAGTTTGTGTTATTTTTCCCGTTACGTACGGCTACGGCCGCGAGTGTTGTGAAGAATATTGAAGAAAATGTGTTTCTACTATTTGGCGTACCGTTGTATGTGTTACGTGATAACGGATCACAATTTAGAAGTGCACTCTTTAGGAATATGGTGGCATCGTATAACGCCAAGATCATTTTTAATGCAAATTATCACCCTCAAGCGAACCCAACAGAAAGGGTTAATCGAGTAGTGAAGACTATGATAGCATCGTATATTGAAAACAATCAGAGAAATTGGGACAAGTATTTAGCGAAGGTGCCTTGTGCAATTAGGACAGCTACTCATGAAGTTGCGGGAATGACGCCGTATTTTGCAAATTTTGGTAGAGAAATGAATCTCGATGGAACGAGACATGGAGAACCCGTAGGGGGAAATACTTTGAATGACGTCGCGTTTACGAATAGAGAACTTTAATTGCTAGAGGCAATGTTTTTCGAGAAGTGTATGATGACATCAAGAGAAGATTGAATGCAGCGTATATGAGAAGTAAGAAGAATTACGACTTACGAAGAAGGTTAGCAACTTTTCAAGTAGGAGAAACTGTGTGGCGGAAGAATTATGTTTTATCGGACGCGTCGCGTTATTTTGCCGCGAAATTAGCACCTAAATTTATTGGACCGTTTTATATAAAGAAAAAAGTTTCGTATCAGACGTATGAGTTATCGGACGCCTCGGGCGACTCTAGAGGCATATGTCATGCCAAAGATTTAAAGTTCAGACCCTCAGACGATTAAGTTAGATAAGATTTTAGTATGAATCTATAGTAGGTTAGGCTATTTAACCAATAGATCGAATTTTTTTTTATGTTATTTCTACCGTCAGATGGCTGTTGGTAGGTTGGTAGGAAAACTATCGGGCGTGTGGAGATGACTATTTCTATTTTCTTTTATATCAGAATTTGTTTGTTTTGTTTGTGTCCTTGGGGCACACTTGGCTGTGTAGGAACGGCCCTAGAATTTTCCTACAACAGAGGCCAACTGCTTGTCGTAAGAGGCGACTAATCAAAGGGGTGTGTCGAGGTAGGTGGGTAATTGTCGTGAAAAATATGACGTATAGCGGAGTGACCGCGTTGTAGTTTGAAGCAGTGCGTTGGGGGCATTGTTGTCCGCTTTAGGGTTGGTCGTGTCGTTTCCGCGGAGTGTGGTTATTTTGTTGGTTGCGTGTTTGACGCAGGGTTATTTTTGGGTTCTTGAGTTCGGTTGTTTCGTTCCACTTTTGTAAATATAAATATACTTTTAATAAATTAATTAATCGGATATTTCACATAATTCCAGAAAATATTTTCTGGAATTGGGTGATATCCGATAATGTTATTAAAATATATTAAAATAGTTGCTCAATTTTTCCTTTTATATAAATATAGCTATAGTTATATGCATTTTGGATTTAGGTTATCATAATATGGTTATTTGGGTCTTCGACCTTTGCAGTATAGCCGACGTATATAGTTAGGATTACTTAGATTAGGGTGTTTTTTGTTTTAGGAAGTCTGACGGGTCTACTTTACTGATTACGATACTTGTTTAATGTTTACGATAATTTTGACGTATTAAGGAATATATACCTATTTGTGACTTGTTCCTTTGAACTCTACCGGCTTTGACGTTAACTTGTTTTTTTTTTTTGTTTGTTTTCGGCTGAGAAAGGCAACCAAACTGTATAGTTTATTACGTTATTGGAGTAATAACCTCCTATAGTTAGACTATTTGCGATTACAGAAAGGAATAGGTGTTTGTGGAATTGTGAAGTTTTTGTTTTGTGCCGTCAGGCAATTTAAGGAATACAAATGGACTACAAATAATTGATTTACGGGAAGAAAGAAGAAAGAAAAGCGTAGGATTAATTAATGGACAAATTTTAAGTAAGAATTAGATTTAAGAACCTTGACGATTCAGTTGAGAACGATTATCTTTCTGTTTAGTGGTAATTTGCGTAATGTTTAGTTAATCAATTAGTGTTGAAAAAAAAAGATAATCGCTCTCGAGTTATGTTGTATTGGGTATTAAGAATTTTTGTAGAAATGCAAATTGGTATTGACGGTGGTTTATCAACCACGCGGTTGTGTATGTAAACATTTGGTTATTATTTCATGCTGGACAATACATATTTATCGTTAAATTTTTGTTTTGTTGTTTATTTAGCCAGTTATGAGATACATTTGTGATGTTTACTTAATTGGTGACCGAGTTTTTGACAATTTTAAATGTAAACTTTGCATATTTTGGATTTTCAAGATCAATGAACGACCTGAAAGGTTATATTTGCCAGGTTGATTGTAAAAAATTTCATGTTAGTTTCATTAACGCAATACACTAATGACGGATCAGCTGTTAATTAAAATTTCATTAGGTATAACTAAAAGAAATGAGCTTTGAGAACTTACATATTTACGAATGTCAAATACGATTCAAACGTATTATAAAAATTAAATTAAATTTAAAAGATATCGTTCATGTTAGGAATATTAAACCTTCAAGGATTATTCTCGTTTGACTGTTTTGCAGCACTTTATCACCATTATATTGGAGTAACAATTATTAAGCCGATGACATTGCTTTCTTTTGATTAAGAATTTTGAAAATTAATTATCGATCATTGAATGAAGAAATAATTTATTCATTAATAAGTAGAAATTTAACTTTATATGTATACGAGGGATACGTAGAAAATATTCAGTTAACGTGTATTTCAGTTTTTATTTATAACTATTGGTTATGTGAATGCAATTGAATTTGAGTGATAAATTTTGTTTTGGAAGTTTTGGTCTACGAGGTGTATTCAAAAAGTTTCTAATAACCCGGGTAGTACTAAATATATTTGAGTCTGAGTTGAATTGTTTTGGACGAGTGTTTGTTTTAGAACCCTCGTGTGAGAGTTTACTGGGTAAGCACAATCCTACTTTCCACAATCAAGTAGGGTTAATTAACACCCACCTTAAGACAATAATTTTAGCAAAGTTTCGATTGTGGTGGCGCCTAGAGACATATTTTCCCGGACTGAGCTGTTTGAATATCGGTGTAATTTTTTTTTTACTTATTATTTCGACCACGCCCATCTCCCTGTTAGCAGGATTGGCAACCCGCTTACATGAGTAAGCATTCACCACGCCTAGTGCGGTTTGGACGTGTAACAATGTGGTAACCTGAAGATGTTAAATTTGCCGAAAAGTCGCCAAATCAACGAAAGTTCTTTCATGAACCCTATCACTACACGAGATCCTCGATCCGGAAGAAATGGAAATGCGTTCATACATTCTCCTCACGCTGTGTGCAAAACTTGTTTAATTCTTTTTCTTTTTCACATTATGTGATAGAAATACATAGTGTGCCACTGTGCACACAAAAAAATTCCTAATTCGATTTTATCAAAGGTTATTCAAATAGACTATGGCTGCCTTTTAATTCGTATCATGATTTTTATACACTGTGTCCGTAAAGTATGGAACAAATTAATTTTTAGCTAAACAGACCATTTTAAGAAATAATCCTGAAACACGTCGATTTTTGATTTTAATTTACCGTATTTTAAAATAATAATCTAATATACAGGGTGAATTACTTTCGAGTAATGACGTCACCGCCATTTTTTTTAAATGGAACACCCCCATTTTGTTTCAATTTTCGGATTGCTCTAGCTGAGCTGATTCCAAAAATGTATCACATGTTGATTCCAATTGGTACAGGGTGGACAAAATACAATAGTTTGTGTGTGCTCATAAAGTAACATAACATTCTTTATTAGTTAAATTAACAATATTATCAAAATACTTGTTATCTAGCGGCAATTGGTTTAAATGTAGTTTGTAATGTTTTGTTACATTATTAGATTAATAAAAATTAGCTGTTTTCAAACATGTTTGGTACATGTGGTCAAGCAGACAGAATATGAAAGAAATTAATTCTTATCAATTTAAAAAAAACAGTCGTCTAGTTTTTTGTGAAATGTCATTATTTGTTTAGTAATTTATTGATGTTTTTATTTTAAAATACGGTAAATTAAAATCAAAAATCGTCGTGTTTCAGGATTATTTCTTAAAATGGTCTGTTTAGCTAAAAATTAATTTGTTCCATACTTTACGGACACAGTGTATAAGTGTACACTTAGTAGTTTATCAATTTATAAATTTTTATCATAAATTTTAAACACGTAGCTGCGTTACGCATGGAGTCCTTTCCAGGTAAGCATTGTAACTGTCTAAAGATAAATTATAAACACAAAACGGAAAGGTATAAAAATCACTGCTTCCTAATTACAGTTAAAGTTAATCCGTGAGGTTCTTACGCATTTAAATAAATTTGTAGACAAAGTGCACTTGATTTATACTTTGTTCGCCGTATGTCAGATATAACGAGCTGTCACGCTAAAACTGAGCATAAAGTAAGTAACCGAAAGATCTAGGACACTATAGACGAACTGCTGAAATTTGCGCAGAAATAAGTTCCAAATAGTAAAATCAGTGGCTTGCGTAAAAATTCTTAATTAATCTACCTTCACAGTCTAATGTTAAATTCAATTTCTTCGTCTCGTTTAAAATTTTCTAAGAAAAAAATAAAATATAAGGATCAGATAAGAAATTAAATGAACACAGAAAATTACTGAAGTGAAATGATACGTCTGAAGGAAGGAGTTCATTAGAAAGCATATTGCAGACATCAAAAGATTTAAAAATGAAATGGATATGTAAATATTAATGTAATATAACGCTCTTTTCTTGTATCTTACATTTATGCTTTTATATCATAAATTATGAAACATAAGGAGGATGAAATCATTTTAACACATAGTTAAATTATAGAATGTCTAATAAGTAACTACATAGTTTTATTAACTAAAGTAATAAACCAAATAAACGTAGAGTTTGTAATCATAAATTGTATGAGGTATAATCAACAATCTTAAGGTACTATTTTTCATATATTTTATTCTATGCTTCAAATTCACCGAATTTTATATGAAAAAGTACAAACTTTATGTTCTATTCAACTTATACCGTGTAGTGTAAATAATAATAATATTTATTTCCCAACAGATAAAGAAATCCCATTATAGGACAATACACACAAATTTCATATGTGTTCCAAGTGCTATCATAGTACCTACAACTAAAAACATACAATTATGTTTACTAAACTAAGATTGAAATTTTATAAAAAAATTAAGATAATAAAAAATAAAAATTAAACATTGGGAAAAAAAGACAAATGATCCATATTTCAATACTCTGATACACTGGAAATAAAGGTAAACTGTCATATTGTATATTAACGTCATTGGAAATGATACTAATAATTTGCATAGGTGATCTAAGTAATATAGTTGTGCGTGCTGTAGCGTTGTAAAATGTGAAATAATTTCAGTGAAACCTACTGAGGTACACGAAAATATAATACAGATAGTAGAAAAGTACAATCTATGTCATTAGTCTTGGATTTTGAAGGGATAGAATGTTGAATCTGGACGCATGATTGCAACTTTTCTCGGGGTAGATATCGTCAAGCTTGAAAGCTAAAAATTTATAAAAATTTCTTTGGATATTTTCTAACTGCCTCTCCTGAACAAAACGTAACGAGGATACCAAATTAGTGCACATATATGCATATTCGAGTTTGGTTACAACTAAGTGAAATAAAGTCTGCCTAGCAGTTGTACTTTGGAATGATTTGCAATTACGTAGATTAGAAGAACGCGAAATGTTTGTGACGTGTTGAAAAAGTGAGGTTATGGTCAAAATACACTCTCAATCCTTTACTTGGTACATGTGGTTAGCAGTAGAATTAATAGTAGTTAAATGCTACTGGTTGAAGTTTCCTCGTGTATGACAATATTTTACATTTAGATATGTTTAAAGCTAAACAATTCGTGCTACACCTAACGTCTAAGGCATCTAGTTGATTCTAGAATTTATGATGATCACACGAAGTGATAGATAAAAATATTTTAGGTCGTCCGCAAATCAAAGTTTTAGCATGAAAGGATATCAGTGAGGTGCTTGATGAAAAGTAAAATAGCAATGGTCCTAATTGGAATTGATTAGATGTTGCCGAGATAGAACCTGAAAAGTAGTTATTAAATATTACAAATTGGGTATGACCAGACAAGTATAAATTGAAGGGTAACAGTAGATTTTTATCAAAGCCATAATTATCTCTTGCGATAAGGATTAAGGATATCATGAAATTTGGTGAAAACTATGCATATATATATATATATATATATATATATATATATATATATATATATATATATTCGATGGTTATAAATAGGTATAATAGAGTAGAGTTGTATCGAGTTCAAATATTATATCGTATGCAAGTTCAAATAAAGTTGAAGAAGTTATACACTTTGTTATGAGAAAATATAATATACGAATATAAAAATATGGTTTTATACAACAAAACAGGCTTTATGGGGTTTGTAAATGTTGTATTCATAAAAGCATTGAACTATAGCAGTACCAAGTTAAAAGGTCAACACGATACATATTAGTGTAAGTTCAATTTCGTTAAAGATAAATAAAAAATTTCACATATAAATCAATATAATTAAGCCATTAAACACATAACAGATATTGATTACATGAAGTACAATAATTCTAATGTGTAATAGTACAGTAATTGGTACAATGCATAAAAACTCTGCGAACTATAAAAGGGTTATGGTACGAAGACGTTATGTTGGTAGATCTTAGACTAAGTGTTTGAAAAGTGCTTGAAGTTAAAGTGCATTAGAAACATATCTAAGAACTTGAACATGACATGTGCAATGTGATATTAACCATATAAATACAATTTGTGTACAAAAACTTACAAAATATGATAACAATATGAAAGTGTGAAAATACAAAATTAGAAACTATAAAGTACAGATAAACAATGTTTGTGTTAGAGGCATATATAGGAACATATTAGATAAACATTACAAGTGAAATAAACGTTTAAAACGCAAGTTTAAATTAAATTACGTAAAGTTAGGTTAAGTACAATAATTAAGTTTACAAATTTATAGCTTATTTAGGGCAAGATAAGTTCAGAATAAATTATAAAAGCATATAATAATAGGTGTCTCTTATTTGTACAAAGAAAGTAACTTTAAATATGTAGTTTAAACATAAATTTAGAAAAGTTAGGTTAAGTACATCAAATTAATGTATTATAGTAAAAATTTTGCTAAAACTATGTAAAATGGGTGGAGATAATGTATTCTATACAGTTTTTTATGTAGAAGCTGAATATGTCATCAGTTTAGTTGTAAAATACAATATTTATTAGATATTAGTAAATTTAGGTATAACATTTTCAAAATGTAAATTCATGAAGCGAATGATAGCATGTGAGGTGTGTATTTATGCAGAATTTTGTCAAAATGTATTTAAAAAGCAAATCCGAATTAAACTGAAAAAGTTATGGCATAATTTATGTTTCAGTTAAATTAATTTTTTTGTTTAGACCAATCGAATGCCAGGATCTTTTGTATGTAATGTTAAAAAAAGATTGAAAGTTATGGTAGCTATGAGAAGGTATAAAAGGCATTGCTTTTGATTTCTCACTCTCTTCTTTTCTATTTTTTTTTGTGGCTAACAGGTCATAGTCGAATAGTGTATTTGTACATATGTAAGTTAAAATTTTCGTTAACATTATCGGAAGTGAACCGTGAGCAACGTAGAGTCTGAGGTTTCAGAAACAATCGATATAACATATAACAAAATTTTAAAACTAAGGTTACCAGTTATAATTTTCGACACTATTGTTTTGTTTCGTTTCGAAATTTTGTTCAATATCGGGTGATGTGCATTTTTTCATTGTAATAAAATTAGTCTGTTATTTTGGATGTGATGTTTATTTTTTCTCAAAAGTATTGAGGTTATAGAACAACTTTAACTTCAAATCCGTATCTAAAATAAAAGTGTTAGCAATTATAAAAGTTTATGAAAGAATAAGTCACAAGATTAATTCGAAAAATTAATAAATATTTAAATATCCAAATAAAATAAAAGTGCAACTATAAAAGAAAATGAGCATATTACCCAAGTGAAAAGTATTTACCGCAAAGAAGATTTATCACAAGTTAGTGAAGCTGAATGAATTTATAGAAATTAAGCAGTACCATTTTCTATAGGAAGGCAGTATCATCGTCAGATGAAATGAAGTTTACATCCAAGGTTAAAATGGAATAAGCTTAAGGTGACCATGTAATGGAAATTTCGAAAATACATGTGAGTATTTTATTATCATAACCCAATAGATTGCGTTGATTATTCTTTTAATGTCCTGTATGTATGTATTTTTTTGAATTCCTGCATAATTGTTGTGCGACGACGTGTATCAATATCTGAAAAGGTAATGAACAAGTGTGATGGTAAATATAATAATTCTAATTTTAATTAAAGTAAAATTGTACTTACTAAGAAAAGATCATTGTTTGGAATTTTGACAAGCTGCACATATTTAATTTAGCAAAGACGCAACGCATGCATACTTGTTGCAAATTCCATAGAAGTCTGCTACACGTTAAAACAAACAATTGTAAAGAACTATTAAATTATACACAGGAATATTTCCTTGTGTGAAAGTAATATAGTTGTGCGTGCTGTAGCGTTGTAAAATGTGAAATAATTTCAGTGAAACCTACTGAGGTACACGAAAATATAATACAGATAGTAGAAAAGTACAATCTATGTCATTAGTCTTGGATTTTGAAGGGATAGAATGTTGAATCTGGACGCATGATTGCAACTTTTCTCGGGGTAGATATCGTCAAGCTTGAAAGCTAAAAATTTATAAAAATTTCTTTGGATATTTTCTAACTGCCTCTCCTGAACAAAACGTAACGAGGATACCAAATTAGTGCACATATATGCATATTCGAGTTTGGTTACAACTAAGGAGTGAAATAAAGTCTGCCTAGCAGTTGTACTTTGGAATGATTTGCAATTACGTAGATTAGAAGAACGCGAAATGTTTGTGACGTGTTGAAAAAAGTGAGGTTATGGTCAAAATACACTCCTCAATCCTTTACTTCGGTACATGTGGTTAGCGGAGTAGAATTAATAGCGTAGTTAAATGCTACTGGTTGAAGTTTCCTCGTGTATGACAATATTTTACATTTAGATATGTTTAAAGCTAAACAATTCGTGCTACACCTAACGTCTAAGGCATCTAGTTGATTCTAGAATTTATGATGATCACACAACGAAGTGATAGATAAAAATATTTTTAGGTCGTCCGCAAATCAAAGTTTTTAGCATGAAAGGATATCAGTGAGGTGCTTGATGAAAAGTAAAAATAGCAATGGTCCCTAATTGGAATCCTGAGGTACCCCAGATGTTGCCGAGATAGAACCTGAAAAGTAGTTATTAAATATTACAAATTGGGTATGACCAGACAAGTATAAATTGAAGGGTAACAGTAGATTTTTTATCAAAGCCATAATTATCTCTTGGCGATAAGGATTAAGGATATCATGGGAAATTTGTAAAACTATGCATATATATATATATATATATATATATATATATATATATATATATATATATATATATATATATATATATATTAGCGATGGTTATAAATAGGTATAATAGAGGGGGTAGAGTTGTATCGAGTTCAAATATTATATCGTATGCAAGTTCAAATAAAGTTGAAGAAGTTATACACTTTGTTATGAGAAAATATAATATACGAATATAAAAATATGGTTTTTATACAACAAAACAGGCTTTATGGGGTTTGTAAATGTTGTATTCATAAAAGCATTGAACTATAGCAGTACCAAGTTAAAAAGGTCAACACGATACATATTAGTGTGTAAGTTCAATTTCGTTAAAGATAAATAAAAAATTTCACATATAAATCAATATAATTAAGCCATTAAACACATAACAGATATTGATTACATGAAGTACAATAATTCTAATGTGTAATAGTACAGTAATTGGTACAATGCATAAAAACTCTGCGAACTATAAAAAGGGTTATGGTACGAAGACGTTATGTTGGTAGATCTTAGACTAAGTGTTTGAAAAGTGCTTAAGAAGTTAAAGTGCATTAGAAACATATCTAAGAACTTGAACATGACATGTGCAATGTGATATTAACCATATAAATACAATTTGTGTACAAAAACTTACAAAATATGATAACAATATGAAAGTGTGAAAATACAAAATTAGAAACTATAAAGTACAGATAAACAATGTTTGTGTTAGAGGCATATATAGGAACATATTAGATAAACATTACAAGTGAAATAAACGTTTAAAACGCAAGTTTAAATTAAATTACGTAAAGTTAGGTTAAGTACAATAATTAAGAAGTTTACAAATTTATAGCTTATTTAGGGCAAGATAAGTTCAGAATAAATTATAAAAGCATATAATAATAGGTGTCTCTTATTTGTACAAAGAAAGTAACTTTAAATATGTAGTTTAAACATAAATTTAGAAAAGTTAGGTTAAGTACATCAAATTAATGTATTATAGTAAAAATTTTGCTAAAACTATGTAAAATGGGTGGAGATAAGTGTATTCCTATACAGTTTTTTTATGTAGAAGCTGAATATGTCATCAGTTTAGTTGTAAAATACAATATTTATTAGATATTAGTAAATTTAGGTATAACATTTTCAAAATGTAAATTCATGAAGCGAATGATAGCATGTGAGGTGTGTATTTATGCAGAATTTTGTCAAAATGTATTTAAAAAGCAAATCCGAATTAAACTGAAAAAGTTATGGCATAATTTATGTTTCAGTTAAATTAATTTTTTTGTTTAGACCAATCGAATGCCAGGATCTTTTGTATGTAATGTTAAAAAAAGATTGAAAGTTATGGTAGCTATGAGAAGGTATAAAAGGCATTGCTTTTGATTTCTCACTCTCTTCTTTTCTATTTTTTTTTGTGGCTAACAGGTCATAGTCGAATAGTGTATTTGTACATATGTAAGTTAAAATTTTCGTTAACATTATCGGAAGTGAACCGTGAGCAACGTAGAGTCTGAGGTTTCAGAAACAATCGATATAACATATAACAAAATTTTAAAAACTAAGGTTACCAGTTATAATTTTCGACACTATTGTTTTGTTTCGTTTCGAAATTTTGTTCAATATCGGGTGATGTGCATTTTTTTCATTGTAATAAAATTAGTCTGTTATTTTGGATGTGATGTTTATTTTTTTCTCAAAAGTATTGAGGTTATAGAACAACTTTAACTTCAAATCCGTATCTAAAATAAAAGTGTTAGCAATTATAAAAGTTTATGAAAGAATAAGTCACAAGATTAATTCGAAAAATTAATAAATATTTAAATATCCAAATAAAATAAAAGTGCAACTATAAAAGAAAATGAGCATATTACCCAAGTGAAAAGTATTTACCGCAAAGAAGATTTATCACAAGTTAGTGAAGCTGAATGAATTTATAGAAATTAAGCAGTACCATTTTCTATAGGAAGGCAGTATCATCGTCAGATGAAATGAAGTTTACATCCAAGGTTAAAATGGAATAAGCTTAAGGTGACCATGTAATGGAAATTTCGAAAATACATGTGAGTATTTTATTATCATAACCCAATAGATTGCGTTGATTATTCTTTTAATGTCCTGTATGTATGTATTTTTTTGAATTCCTGCATAATTGTTGTGCGACGACGTGTATCAATATCTGAAAAGGTAATGAACAAGTGTGATGGTAAATATAATAATTCTAATTTTAATTAAAGTAAAATTGTACTTACTAAGAAAAGATCATTGTTTGGAATTTTGACAAGCTGCACATATTTAATTTAGCAAAGACGCAACGCATGCATACTTGTTGCAAATTCCATAGAAGTCTGCTACACGTTAAAACAAACAATTGTAAAGAACTATTAAATTATACACAGGAATATTTCCTTGTGGAGTTGACGAATTTCCAAAAATATTTAGGATCGGTCACAACAGAATTCTCAACTTGACGTGATAGTTTTCGTAGGCAACAGGGATTTTCGTTATAATTCATCCACGTAACCTCTTGTGTTCCAGAAAGCCATTTTTCGACTTCTGTTTGTGATATTATTTAAAAAATTGGACTTCATAGGAATATTGTAAATAATGTCAACAGTAAACCATTTTGGATAATAGAAGGATTTTTTTTTGTATGGCGGAACATAAGAATCGAACAAATCATGAAGAACATTGTAAAATTGCGTTAATATCCTGGATACCATTAATAAAAGACTAATCGATGCGAAGTGTAGCTTCGTAAAAAGGTTGAAATAATCTGCTTTGTTAAAATTGTACCACTTATTAGTTGTATTAATAGGAAAGCAAGGTTTGTGTTTGATTTTATATGACAAGTCTATTTGTAACGCAGAATGGTGGAGATCCTCAAAAACCATAGGTGAGTTATCATGTGCTACTTGACAATTCAAATTACTTATGATTAAACCTATCATTTATATTAACTATAGTGTTGTATTAACTAAAGTTAAATAAATTATTAAAGTTTTTAAGAACATTAGATTTAAAATCATTGATTTCATTATTCAGAAAATTAGGAATACTGAAATCGCCTAGTACAATATCATTATTATGAGTTATGATAATAAGGTAGGGTCTCTAGCGATCCAAAAAATAATCCTAAGCCACGGAAATCAGGTTTGGAGGTATATAAATAAAGAGTACAAGTACATAATACACCTACGTCAAGTTTACATATAATTCCTGGAGTTGGTATTGCACTATGTAACACAGTTAAATCTAAAGCTCCACATTCATTTCTAGCGGAAAGTAAAATGCCAGCTACCCATGACGGATTTGTCAATTCATAATTACGATAATACCTAAAGACAATATAATTATTTGAAAAATGTTCACTGTTTAATATACTTGGATTGAGATATTGGGATAAACGAGGTAGACAAAACGGTAGGAAAGTTGAAAAACGGTAAAAGAGCAGGCGTAGATAAAATCACTGGTGAAATGCTAAAGTACTGAGGTGCAAAGCTTATACGAAGATTGTGTGAATTATTGAAAGTATGCCTTAAGCGTGAAAAAGTGCCGAGGGATTAGGATATCGCGATCATTGTATCACTGTATAAGGATACGGGGAACAAGAGTGATTGTAAGAACTATAGACGAATAAGTTTGCTCAGTGTACCTGGTAAGTATTTAGAAGAATACTGACTTAGAAACTACACAAACTAATATTCGGGATCTGCAGGGTGGCTTGATGTCAGGGAGAGGATGTGTTCATCAGAAGGTTGCTCTCCAGAAGGTGACCGACAAGTGTTTAAGTGTAAAAAGGAAGTTGTACTGTGCGTTTGTAGATCTGGAGAAAGCATGCAACAGAGTGAGTAGGCAGAAGCTGTGGGAAATATTAAATCAATATGGCGTAAATAAAGGTCTAATAAACGGAATAATGGCAGTATATAGCGGTAGTCGGGCATGTGAGTAAATACTTATAATTGAGCAAGGAATGCGCCAAGACTGTGTGATGTCACCGCGGTTGTTCAATGTATACATAGATACATGTGTTAGGCAAGCATGTACCGATTCAAATGGTGTAATAGTTGGTGACGTATATGTACGAGTTCTGGTGTATGCAGATGGCACAGTCTTATTAAGTGACAGTGGGGATGAGCTACAAACCGCCCTGAGGAAGTTCGATACAGCCTGTGAGAGCATGGACCTAAAGGTAAACATGAACACAACTAAGGTGGTAGTGTTAAATCGGGAAGTTGGAAAGGAGAGTAGAGTATTTACTCTGCAAGACGAAGTTGTGGAACAAGTGGATGGGTGGAATTGTAATGTAGTGGTCGAACTGGTAATCGTATAAAAAATAGTAATGTAATTAAGAAATAAATGTAAAGTAATAATGAATAAAAAGTAAATATGTTCTCCTAAACACAAATCGTCAAACTGACTGGATATACTACCATTCACCACAAATAGTGCCTTTGACTCTAGTCGGTAGATTAAATATAGGGCCGGTTCAATAATTTTGATTTGCTCAATTACCACTAAATCTGCTATGCTATTTTCAATTAACATAAATAATAAAAAATAAACAAATAAATAAAAAAAACCCTTAAAATACTAAAAAACCATTACATAAATACCTTTGTACAATATATATAAAATCTTCTTGAGGATCCCTGGTATAAAAAATAAAGACGTAGAATTGCAAATTAAGATGACGTAATCCTGGTTTATGATTGCGAAATTTATTGTAATAACAATGCTTATATGCTATCGGCCACACCCAAACTGGAATTTGATCTCTTAAAAAATTTTCTTCTTAAAGATTGAATAAACTGTTTAATGCATTCTTTGAAATTTTCCAATAAAATTTGCAATCAAAATTAAATGCGCGTTTAAAATGTAATTAGAGTGTAAATCGCAGTAAAAGCAAAATAAAAGAAACAGTAAAAAACTGAACTACAATGAAAGTGACTGAAAAAAGCAAATGTTTTAATTTTTAGTATAACAAGTTAAAAGATATCTTACCATAAAATGAATGGCGCTTTCACATAAAATTTAGTGGAAAACCCAAAAAACAACGCTTCCTGCTATAATGTGCATCAGGAAGTGACAAAAAATGGAGGCTTTGGTAGTTAGATCATGTACTCGTGCGCGAAGAGGATTTGCGCAAAGAATTACGTCACGATGGCGTATTGCGTAAACGTATATGAGCAGAAAAACGATTTATGGGAATATAAACCTTTAAAAAGATATGCAAATTAAGTTGCCTACCACATACCTATAATGTAAAATTTACTTTACCGCCCGCGGGCACTGATGTAATTCGTAGGCGCTAAAGTGGCATTTTATGCTCGGTAAATTGATACAATGTTCTTTATGGCCCGATCTTGCATAAAATA
>JARFJB010002202.1:992500-1042500 GCA_036346205.1 Vesta saturnalis
AATCTATATTCAAAGGAAGATGCTTAAATTTACATATTTCTTAAGATACTCGCGATAGGAAAAATATGTCGACATGCGGTTTTCGCCTCTCTGTTGATAGTTTGGTCCGCTTTCGTAATCCACGATTAAAACTGAATATTCCTATTCCAGAAATCTAGACCTAAAAAACTAAGTTAATATCGCCCTCTAGCGTATACGTTACTTACTAGGTGGTGTCGAAATTTGTACAATATTAATTTTTTAATTTCAGTTACGGCTTCTAGCGGCCTTCCTACAATTCCATAAATATTTTACAGGTTTTTCTCGAGGCCACTTTTGTTACAAAATTTATTTTCCGAAGTTGTACTATAAGCGGTTTCAGAAACTCTTATTGGGACACCTGGTACTCTAAAAACGGCGACCAGATCTATTAGAGCAGCTATATGATAGGGGAACGTTAAGAAGGGAAACCACGAAAAGTTTTTGAACAAAATATGTTTGAGAATAATAATTAACGTTATGCTTTCGTTCACATAGTGTTACTGACATTCTCTCATTCTACAAGAAATATAATATTCTACTGGTTACTCACGGATAAAAATGCATTTAAAACACGGCTATAAACTAAAATTGTGTATACTGAAGCAGAACTTTTTTTTTAATTGTTATTGGTAACATTTTACATATAATTTACACTTTGAGCTTAGCGCGAGAAGCAGGAAGTGTAATTGAATTTTAGCTGTAGGACAGAATTTTTCGGGTATATTTGCAAAAGCGGGAAAATTATTTGTCAGTGCAGTAAAAGTGTTATAGTTCGGCACTTCGCATTAGCTTGAACTATCGAAAACACCTTTAAGTATTAAAAATTTCTTTACCAGGGTTTAATTAAAACTTATCGAGTAAGGTTAAGAAGAGATTCTGATTTATTTACATTACGTTACTGAAATTGCATACTGCAGAAATTAAATTTATATTTTTTTTGTTCTGCATTCAAACTTTTTATCTTGAAAAAATTTGTATGAGGATTTATGAACTTTATTTTAATAAGCTGGCATGTCCCAAATATATGATCCAGGCCGCTTAAATTTCATGTCTGCTTCCCCCAGTAAGAGTAAGCACCGGATTAACTGCTATGCCGGTCGTTACGAATCTGCCAGATTTACTAGAGTGCACTTCCGTACGTAAAATGTACGTGGTTTAGTATTTATGCGAGTTTTTCGTTTAACGAACTTTAGTGGTTTTTTTTTGTATTTTGCTGTATTTTTGAGAAAATATGAGCGCAAAAAAGAATTTATTGCCATTGACTGACACTGATTTAGACAAAATAATTTATGTAAGTTACTTTAGTTATGTAAGCGATTCGGAGGGCAGTAGTGGAGAAATTGAATCCGATTTCGACAGTGATGATAGTACAGGCAATAAAGATTACAATCCTGATAAAAGCATGTTTGGAATTTGAAAGAAAATGGTAAGCGAGGCAAACTTGCCAAAAAATGTTAAGCTAAAACGGCAAGAAATTCATTCGATGACTTTGAAGTATTTGAACATCAACTGGAGCCATATACGTCATTTTGTGAGCAATTTTGAAGTAGAATATCTAAATCGGCAAGTAAACAACTTGAAGTAAATCCATCGACATCAGTCAGTGACCAGGTATTCGGAAAATCTCATGCCAAGAAGTCAAGGTATTCATTGGATCCTTTGGAAAAAGTTGGGCGTCAAGTGTAGCCCTCAAAATCAGCAAGTGGCAGATATCCGAAAGTACTATAAACAACCGCGAAGAGATATTGGATATAGTTCTCCTATAATATCCAAAAAGGGAAAAAGTTCCGAAAGAAACGTCGTATATATTCGACCATGTCCAAGAGAAGAAGATAAAAATATTTTGCTTCAATTAATGCCTTTGCTTTATATTTTGATAACGACATACTTGATGAGATTCTATTTCAAACAAACAATAATACAGCACAGTTCCAGGTACGTTATAAACAAAAAAATCAACCTTTTCTGAAACTTCTATATCCGAACTAAAAGGACTGACGGGACTAATAATTCTATCAACTGGTCTAAAAGATAACCATCTTTGTGCTAATATTTTATTTTATGAAGCATATTCAAGTTAGAGATATAGAGAAACTATAAGCAAAGAGAAATTTAATTTTTTGATAAACTAATTGAGATTTGATGAAGCAGACACCAAAGAACAGCGTAAAGAGGAGAATATCTTTACTCCTATTCTGGAGATCTAGAAGTTATTTATGAAAAACTGCTCTGCATATCTCACACACAGTGCATATACAGGGTTATTACAAATGATGTTCCCGATTTCAATTATAAATATTACTGGACTAACCTGTTTTAAGACGATTTCAGTTGGTACCACGGGAAAGAAAAACTCACAAAGTTTTGTTTACTTTGATTTAAGTATGTATCAGCTGTTTGTTAAAGTCAATTGTTGTCAATTGTGTAATGGCTGAATTTGAAGACAGGAATGCATTCTATGTTTTGGATTACCACATCAACCAATCAGTTATTAGTGTGCAACGTCACTTGAGAACCAAATTTAATGAAGATCCACCTAGCAATCACCCTATTCGCCAGTGGTACTTGAATTTTAAGAGAAATTGGTGCATGTTTAAAAAGAAATCAACTGGAAGGCCGTCAGTAAGCAACGACGCTGTAGAGCAGGTAAGGTAAAGTTTTACGCGTATCCCACAGAAATCTACTATTAAATGCAGCAGACAGCTTGGTATACCACAGCCAACAGTTTGGAAAATTTTACGTAAACGTATAAATTTCAAGCCTTACAAACTTCAGCTTATTCAAGCATTAAAACCAAATGACAAAGTTCTAAGACTTTCTTTTTGTGAGAACATGTAGGCCTTGATGGAAAATTAAAACTATGTAAAACGTTTAGTCTTTAGTGATGAAGCCACATACTACTTGTGTGGTAACGTGAACAGACATAATGTCATAATATGGGGCTCGGAGAACCCACACACCTACATCGAGCACTTACGCGATACTCCGAAAGTTAATATGTTTTGTACTATCACTTACAACAAAGTGTACGGACCTTTTTTCTTTGCTGCACAAACAATAAATAGAATAAATCTTGGACATGATGACGGAATGGCTTCTATCGAAATTAGAACAAGAATCCCTAAACTTCATTCTGGATGTTAAAACTGAACTTCAAAATCGGCTCCCTGGCAGATGAGTCGGTCGTGCAGGTCCAAGTGATGGTGCACTTTTGAACTGGTCTCCAAGATCTCCAGACATCAGCCCCTATGATTTTTTCTTGTGAGGATACATCAAACATAAAGTGTATACACCACCAGAAAGCATACCTGAGATCCAACAACGGATTACCAGAGCTATCGAAACAATCGACCTGAACACTCTTAACAAAGTATGGCAAAAGCTTGATTACACGCTTAACATCTGTCGTATCACAAGGGGTTCCCATATGGAACATTTATAATTCTTGGCACCTGAGATGAAACTTTTTGAGTTTTTCTTAAAATGCGACCATTTTATTTTTTTTGTATGATAAGTAAAACTAGATTTATGTACACTTGAAATCATGAACATCATTTGTAATAACCCTGTATTACGATTGACGAACAATTAGTGGGTTTTAGGGCTAAATGTCCCTTTAGAATGTATCTCCTCAATAAACCGAATAAGTGTGGTATAAAGATAGTTATGTTACAAATACAAATCCATACTTAGAAAAGCTAACTAAAACTGATGGAGCTCGTCAAGCAGATTATTTTGTCGAAACTCTCACTCAACCACTCTGGGGAAGTAATCGAAATATAATTATGGATAACTGGTTCACTAGCGTACCCCTAACCAATAAATAACATGCTAATCCATACAAATTAACAGCAGTCGGCACAATATGAAAAAACAAACCACAAATTCCTTTGTAATTGCTGGATGACAAGGACCGAGAGTGCATAAAATGAGTGGCTGTTTTCAATACAATTATTACCTTAGTTTCCTATAAAGCTAAACGAAACATGAATGTATTTTTGCTGTCGTCGATGCATACTACTAATGCAATAAATTCTACTACTACTTCGAAGTCCGAAATTTGACGAGATAGCCCAAAATATATGCTGTAACAGAAAAACCTGACGTTAGCCTCTTTGTGTGTTCTACAACATGATGAATATTACAGCTGTGAATACATACATTCTTTACCATCACAGTGTAATTGCATCAGGCAAGAAACCTAAAAATAGACTACAGTACATGCTTCAGCTTCACGCCATGGCAACAAACGAGACTGTAGATTTCTTGAATGCCCAGCCATGTGAAACAAACTCTTTTTCTGTATTGGAGAACAATCCAACCAAAGGAGAATAGGAGAAAAAAGCCTTTCGAAGGAGAAGATATAGCTGCCAGTGTCCTATTGCCAAGAAAAGGATGAAAACAACGTACTGTTACAAAGGTCCCCGAGCTCCATGCGGTGAGCATCAAATAAAAATTTGTTTTGGGTGTTGTTCGTTCAATAAAAATTAGCATTATTTCTTAAAGTATAAAAATATAAAATGTTGGAAATATTGTTTTGTATTTTATGTAAATAAAACCTTTAAGGAACAACATTTTTTCAGTACTACTTACACATACTTGCACGCATGCACACAACTAAAACCATACTCAAACAGCATACAGACACACTCACAACGGGCTGATTGGTTTAACTTGCAAAATCACTCAGGAATACTGGGAAGGGGTTAGATATATTGTTATGCTGCTGAAAAATATTTATATTACTGTGTTTTAAGCAATATGCATATAATAATTTATAATATAATTTTAAATAATTTTTTTTAGATTTTTAACATAATGAGTAAGAAAAGAGTCAATGTCCTTTTATTAAAAAAACCAAAAGCGAATGCATGGTAAAATGTGAGAAATGTAATGGTGAATTTTCTATTTCGCACGGCGGGAAGAATGATATTCCAAAGTACTTGGAGACACAGAAAGATAAAAGATGTTTAAATACTGCTGCATCTTCTTTCAAAATACAGGATTTTTTTCGGAAAACAACTTATGGAAACGAAGAAAGAAATTAGCGTTAGCAGAAGGACTTATGTCTTTTCGTGGTATGACTCACAATCATTAGGATCTATGGACTATACTTGTCAAAAAGTAATTCAACAAAAAATTTGCTTGTGGTGGAACAAAATCCGAGGCAATTGTGTGTAATGTGCTTTTGCCATATGCATTTTCAGAAATAAACAAATATCTAAAAATTAATTTTATATCCATATATTCTGACGCATTCAATCATAAGGATAAAAAGTTATTTCCAACCATTATTAGATCTTTTGATTCAGAAACCGGAAAATAATAGAATCTTAGATGTCGTTTCTTTGCTCGGCTAAACTTCTGAAATAATTTTCAGTTCAATTATTACTATTTTGGAACAAAATAATATAAAACATAAAATGATTTTGTATTGTGCAGACAACACGAACGCAAATTTTGGAAGAAAAGCGAGAAGAGATAAAAATAATATTTTTTATAAATTAAACAAAAACCTTAATCAAAACATTATTGGTGTAGGTTTTTCAGGGCACATAGTACATAACCCCATTCAAACAGCTGCTGACTTGTCCGTAGATGTGGAAAATATTGTTATTAAAATATATTCTTATTTCTCTACATATGCAGTGTGCGCATTGAAATGCTTAAATAATTTAGTGAAACTGCGGAAGTCTAGTATCAGAAAATACATGGATACAGCGAAACGCCGTGGTTAACTCTTTTTCCAGCTGTCGAAAGAATTCTAAAAATATACGATTCTTTAAAATCCTACTTTCTATCACAGGCCCAAAAATGGGGGATTATCGTGTTTAAATTCTTATATAACTAAAATTTAGGTATTGTGGGCTAATGATCAATTTTGCAACTTTGTTAATTTGTAAAACATTGTCTAAATAAAACAATCTTAAAAACTGCCAGTGGCGCACTGTTTTTATGGTGGAACATTATTTTGTAAGTCGGGTATTGGGGGTTTTGAAGATCACTAAGAATAAATAATTTGTCAAAATAAACAAATTCAAAATGGCGGATCATAAATGGAGAAGTATCGTGTTTAAAAACCAATATGGCAAAAATTTAGGTGTTGTGGTAACGGTTTTGTACTTATGTTGAAATTAAAAAAAAATATATGACAATACTATTTTTGCGTTCTATAAAATTTTGACTCCCCCCCCTGGTCAACGTATAACACTTATCTACGTCTGGAATAAGAATGTCATGTTTGATACTGCTTATGCGATTACAAGTTACTAGCACAGCTGTTCCATAAGGTATGTGTATTATTTATGCTCCTCAATTTTAATCAATTTATTAATGGAGACTAGTTAAAGCTGGGGGAACATTTTCATGAGTACGTAGAGTGCTAATAGCCTATTATCTGACAACTCCATAATTTTCACGTTATAAATTATAATGCCATTGGTAAAGCCTATGCCTATAAAATTAGGGTATAAAACCATAGAAGCGTGTAAAAAGGTGCGTGTTAAGGTCGAGCTTAAATTTGAAATTTGCAGTGACGATGTGCGAATTTAAATTGTGATTTTATCTGTTTATTGTAGTCCTAGCGAGGAACCTTTATGGGCAATAGGTCATCACCCTGCTGTCTATATAAAACAGAACGCGATTACTTAAAGAAGTATTTTCTGAGTCACATTACACAGATTCAGTGGCACTGTGCTTCTAATTTACGTATTAATAACATAATGCGTTATTAATTTATTAGTGTTAAACTTTATTAAACTTTTAACCGCAAAACATATTTAAATCACATCTTAAGACTTTCAAAATAGAAGAATAAGTTCGTCTATTGACACATACCACTCCTTAGATTTCAGTAATGTACTTGCGGATAACATTAACTTTTAATTACTCTACTTATAATATGCTTACATTCGAATAATATCCACTTTTCAGATTTAGTCAATATATAACATAAATGTTAATCAAGTATTGACTAAGTGAGAATCTATTTTATGAATACATTTGCACCCCTAAAAAACCTTGTAAAATTGATTCCTGTAACACAACTTTTTATGTACGATTTAAAGCAAACTAAGATCAAAATGCATTTAAAAGTACAATAGTCAAACTTTTAGTCAAAATGAAAAATGTCATGCTAGGTACCTTATAATTACGTAAGTTTATTAGACTTGAAACAGATTATTCGATCTTGTTTTTCGAACTATAAATTCAGCATATTATAAAGTGTCAATCTTAGAACGAAATCCTTTTGAGTGTACGTAACATAATAAACATTTGAAACTTAAAAAAGTTGAATCGTTAAAAAGACAATAATTTTTTTATGTGCCAAGTTTTCAGTAATTAACTAACTTTAGTTATGTGCAAACGTTTACAGGTTATGTTAAACACTAAATTGTTTGCCTAAAATTTATGTCTCCGAATAACATTCTCGCTCGTTTATACACGTATTTTTCAGAAGGGCTATTTGCAAAGAATACAATATAAAAATTTTAAACTACTTTTGTATAAAGCAATAATAAAAATATACTAACAACAATTTTGCCGAGTTCAATGTTTTACGTGATTTCTTTGAGAATCTTAGGAAAGTTTCTTTTTGTCATGAAAAGGATATGCTGAATTTGGATTTATAGAATAAGATATAATAATGCAGTCAACATAGAAATCCAATTTGTAAAGTTTGCTCTATTTGCAAACTCTTAATTGAGTATTAGAATCTGTTTTTCTATGCATTCATACCATTGGCATACAAATGTAATCAAACCCGAATACCTATTTCCTTTTACTAATGTTTGTTTGAAATATATAATTCCGATTGTAACAATACATAACCTTGATTTCTGTTTTGTTGAGGAATCTGTTCTAGTTTATGAATAAATTAGGTTAATAGGATCTCCTAAAACAATACATTTTATCTAATATATAATGAGGTTTTTCATAAATCGTGGATACAAAAAATGCATGTATAAATGGAACGTATTTGTCATGGTAAACTCGAACGTTTCGTTAATGTTTATAAGGTCGTTATTCCTTACGCCTAACAATCCTTTGGCAATGAGATCACAATTTGAATCAAATTAAGTTCACAGGGGAAAAGGGTAAGCTTAACGCTTTACTTCCATAAATTATCTCATTATCTTAATATTTATTTTCTTTATCTTTAGTTTTAGAAGATATTGTTATCAGTAAGAACAGAAATACAAAGCACTATTTTATTTTTTATATAATTGTATGTTACTTAGAAATTATAACTATAGTGACTAGGGTAGATAGATGGATTATAGATATATAAATATATTCAAAATTAATTGTGTCTAATTAGGAGTCACCTCTTACAGCATACTGCCACAAGATATAGCAGAAGACCTCCATTAATATCACACAAGTTATAAATATTACATTAATACTAAGACGTCCTACTCTCACGTTCAGTATCTGAGAGCTTACATTGAATACAGCTAGAAACATTGCGATAAATAATATGGATGCGTTTACAATAACACTAAAACGTATATGTCGAAACTACTTAAACATGTAAAGCAAAATTACTTAAAAAGCTAAAGTTAATATTCTGTAAGCTTACATTAGAAAATCCCATTAATATAATTTATAAATTAAAATTCCACTACATTCAAAACTTTGTAAAGTTAATCTAGAGCATTGGACTTCATAAAATTTATGACGAAATTATTACATGATACTGTCTTACAAATTAATACGACGCACACGTGTTTCATCGCAACTTTTAATTACTGAAAATTACTAGCTCCAACATCATACGTGAGTAAGTCTTCGGAACCTTATATATTTAATTTATTCTATCAACCAACGTCACTTTAGCTTTAGCTACAGCTATTTTAATTGTATTATTATACACTTAATGAGGCCGCATCAACGGTCCATACTATTTCTCTTTCATGATTAATGTTTGATAGAATCATCAAGTATCTATATGCCTATCGTACACACAGAACTGCATACACCACACACGAAATCACGTACGCACACGCACACACCCACACACACGCACACACACGCACATACACGCACACACACACGCACACACGCACACACACGCATACACGCACACATGCACGCACACACATACGTGCGTACGTGCGCAGACATACAGACCCAGATACGCGGACACGCATACCATCAGATACGCACACTAGTAAACACGCACACCACAGACACTATCGATAACTGGTATTTCCGATGTTATTTCATTATATTATTCACTTTTCTAAAATTACAATTTAATGCATTGACATGTCCTTATCTCATGTTTAAGCCTCTTTAAATAACAGTATCAATATATGTTATCTAAAATCGCATCTTCAAATCTTCAATCTTGAAAGTTCAGACGTGTGGATTAATAGAAGCAAATCGACTTATACTTCGAATTAAGTGCTTTACTAAAACTAATGGATATATTATAAAAGTACTAAATCCTTCAGTATCACATTAAAAAGTGTACCCATTTTACAAAGTGTTAATATCTCTCTCTATAAATTTTTGACTTTGAACTTCATACCAAACTAAGCATTGAGGTTAGCTCAGTGAACAATACTACTTCAGTCTTGGCAAGCTAAGAATATTTAATTTTCTTTAAACTGTTGCGTGTTATATGTATATATATATATATATATATATATATATATATATATATATATATATATATATATATATATATATATATATAATGTATTTTAAGCTTCCACCAGTGTTGCATCTATTTATCTCCTCGTGTATCGCTGGAACTTATATTACTACGACGACGTTTCGTCAAAATCATATTTGCCACCCTCCGATCGCTAGTACAATAGCTCTGCTTCTCGTTACTCCTACAGAACTGGTATCTGATGTAGTATCCTGATTCTAAAGGTGGAAAGCATGTGTACCCCATGCCAGCCGGGGAGGTACCACCACCCTTACCTTGGGCTCCGTAGTATTGGGTCTCCGATTTTCTGAGCTCGGTAAAGGCTGCCGGTCACCTCTTCTTCATCCTTAATTTATTCTCGTCCATATTCTTCCTTCTAGCCCTCGCTGTATTCCTATCGGATTGAGAGTCCAAAATTAATAGTTACAAAAAGATGGCTGTGTTTTCCAGGGTAATAAATACCGGACAGAAAATCCTGCCCCATTGAGATTTCCGGGAGGACAGAGCACAAGCGTCCTCTGTCATCGAAAGTTCTAACTTTTTGATTCACTATTACAACTTCTGCGGTATCAGATCCAATCTTACTGCTGCTCACCAACATCTTGAACAATTCCAATCTGACGATTTGTTTCTATCTGAAACACAAGTTTCCTCTGAAAGCTTCGATTCACCCGAATTTCAATATCCCCAATACAACATCCAGTCTAACTTTCGATATAAAGAAGGCGTATAGTCGAGAATAAAAATATCGACTCGATTTGGTTCAAACATTCTGGTCAAAATTTGTGAAACTTTACCGTTGCATTTATGGGTCTCCTAATGACAGTAACTTTCAAGACTTCTTCGATTACCTTAGTTTGAAGGTTGACTACTTTCTGTCTCCGTTTCCATCATGCGATATCTCAATTGTAGGGGATTTCAATGTTCATCACTCTAATTGCCTTCAAACAACGCAGACGCACACGCACACGCACTCGCACACTCACACGCACACGCACACGCACACGCACACGCACACGCACACGCACACGCACACGCACAGCACACGCACACACGTACACTAACATCATGGCCGATCTTGGCGAAACTTAGCCAAAAGTTGTAAAATGAGTTAATAAGTCGATTTAGCGATAGTGAAAAAAAGTCAGTTGTACATAGGTTGGAAGGTAAAAAGTACTTTTTTTTACCTTCCAACCTACACATACATATGTAGGTAGAGAATGTTATGCAATGGACATTTTATTCACTATCGCTAAATTGGCGTATTAACTTTTGGCCAAGTTTCGCCAGGACCGGCCATCATGTCTGGATGTCTATGTGTCCACGATAACTCCAGAAGTAAAAATGAGCTGATTAAATTTTGGGAGAAATCCAATGGCGAAAAGGGCGGGTTTATTATGGGCATGAAATATGAACACACAAATGTAATAGTTTGTTAAACGTTTAATGGCAACTTTGAAATCTAATCTTAAAAAGGGAATAACTAGATCCTTAATCGTAAAATAACAAGGTGAGGTCGCCAGTGACCCGACCATATACATTTCTTAACATGTTGCAACGTGTCTAACCAACCACGCCACATAAAATGGAGAGGAATTGGTTAACTCGACTAGCAACCCTGCCAAACGGTCCTGAGACCACACAGGACCTGGATAGCTTGGGTGTTTTGAAGTGTTATTAAGAGTAAACAGATGGTTAGGTTAGTTATGAAGCGAGAGCGGAATTGTTGGAAGAAACATAAGGAGACGAGACAAGAAATAAGCGCCACAAGCTTTAAAGAAAGCAAACATAAATTATTAGTTTTTGTAAGAGAGTCCCTGTAAAGCTTTAACCAGGGAAGTAGCAGGAAGCACAGATAAACGAAAATTCCCTCAACAAGCATAAATCTATTTATGAATTTACCAACTATGAATAATTTTTGTACATTTTAATATACCGGGTGTCCAAAGCGTCACGCGACGGAAGATTGTGGCTTCACTGTTCATTTTCCATTAAAATCAGTTATACAAAAGTTATATAGTTCCAATACGTTCCAATATTTTAGCACCTACAGGGTGATTCGCAAAAGTAAGGGGGTATCAACTTTTTATTTTAAATAAAACACCCTAGCAACTATTACATTTTTGGATAGCCTAATGAATAAGCTGTTCAACAATGTATACATTTGTAAATGTATTTTTTCCTGAATGTAAGGTTAGCAATAAAAATTAATTATTGGTTTATTATCTAAGTCGAGACAAATTAGTTCAGGGATATAATTTACCTAGGTAAAGGCTTTGAAAAGATGTAAACGTTTTATTTATATATTGAATAGGGGAGAGAAGGCTCCGTGTGAAACTTTAGCATGTCCGACGTACATCAATTACCCTGTTTCAAATGGAACACCCTGTATTTTTTGATATGAATGACCTAACTTTTATCTAAACACATTGATACCGCTAAAATTTAGAGTTTTTAAAATACTTCCATTTCTTTTACTTTTCTATAATTATTTTATAACGTAACGATTTCATAGAGTGCCATGATTTCAAGTCACAATACCAGATTAGAGATAGTAATAATTAATTTCATTAAGTATTTTTCACAATAAACTAAACAATGTAATGTTGAAATAATAAACAAACAATTAATATGAACAAGAAGTAGGTAAGTCAAACATGTGCAAATGTGCACTTAAAAGAATTATGAATAAGGTTCAAACAAGCATCTCTTTTCTCAATGCACTGGTTCAATCGTTGTCTGTAGGAACGTGCTAAATTATGCAACATTTGTTGTGTTACATTACTAAACGCTTGTTGAATTATTTCCCTCATATTTTTTCAGTATTCGGCGATTTTCTATAAACTTCATTTTCAATGTAGCCCCATAAAAAACAGTCCATGTAAGTCAGATCGGGTGATCTAGCTGGCCCCCTGATAGGCCCATAACGACCTATTCAACAATCAGGAAAACTCCGCCACATCACGAGCCGAATGTGCAGGAGCGCCATCTTGTTGGAACCATATTGGTTCGCAATAAATTTCAATAATTTACTGCATTTAAATTGTTTTTCAAAAATAGGGTCCTAATAATCTGTTGCCAATAATACCAGCCCAAACATTGAAACTCCATCGATGCTGTTTGTTTCTGTATCTAATTATACGTGGATTTTCCATGGCGTAATAATGACAATTATGTCTATTTACAAAATAATTGTTATGAAAAGTAGATTCGTCTGTCATCATAATTGTATTTAAAAAATTATGTGGTTGTTGCAATCCACAACGACAGTAATTTAATCTATTTTCAAAATCATGTTCATCCAATGCCTTGCGGAGTTGGATCTTATATGGATGGTATTTATATTCATTAATTACATTGTATATTATTGATTTCTGTAAATCATGTTCCACCGCAATTTTTTTAATACTTATTTGAGAATTTTCTTGTATAGCTAGTTGAGTTTCCTCGTTTTTTACAGGTTTTGGACAATTGTTCTATTTATATGCAATCCATCCTGTCTCCTCAAATTTACATTTTAAATTTTCAAGAACTTGTTCGTATGGACAATGTACGTCGGGAAATTTTTGTTTATAAATTCTAGAAAGTAAAAAATTACGTTGGGCTTCTCCAATTATGTAAATCATTTGAATTAATTCGTTCTTCGTACATTTCATTTTAAAATTTAGCGTTAACTTCCCTTAATTCAAGTTTCTTCCAAATACAAATGTAGTGAAAAAGTAGTTTTGAAAGAAATCAAGTTAAAATACACCTAATTGACATATTAAAATTTTGTTTTGTTGTTTTTAAATCATGGCACTCCATTAAATCGTTACGTTATAAAATAATTATAGAAAAGTTGAAGAAATGGATATATTTTAAAAACTATAAATTTTAGCGTTATCAATGTATTTAGATAAAAGTTAGGTCTTTAAGAGTACTATTCGCTCATATCAAAATATACAGGCTGTTCAATTAAAAATAAGAGAATGGGTGTACGTTGAACATGCTAAAGTTTCAGACGGAACCTTCTCTCCCCTATTCAATATATCAATAAGCCTATACCTAGCTTAATTATATCCCTGAACTAATTTGTCTCATCTTAGATAATAAACCAAGAATTAATTTTTATTGCTAACCTTACATTCAGGAAAAAATGCATTTTTGTTAAATAACTGGGCAACGTTGCATTTTATATGAACAAAAGTTGAATAGCTTATTCATTAGGCTATCCAAAAAATGTAACAATATACAGGGTGTCCCATTTAAAATAAGTTGAAACCCCCCCTATTTTTACCAATCACCTTGTAGGTGCTAAAATATTTTTAAGTTGTGCATATATTGGAACCATATAACTCTTCTATAAATGATTTTAATAAAAAATCAACCTCGAAGCCACAAGGGAGATTTTATGGGTGATAATCTAGCTAGATTAATCAATCTAGCTACATTATTAAAGAACGTAACGCCCTCTCTGCTACGCTGAAAGATCTTTCATAAAACGTAACCTTGAAAAGGAAAATTTATAAATAAATATATAACCTCAATAGTTTACGTTATAAATGTAACATTCCAACTTTCCTTTCGTTTCACAATATCCAAACACACCCCCCCCCCCCCCCCATAACAATGACAAATTCAAATATACAAATAATCGGAGAATATTATTTAGTTCATATCCTAATATGCATATATGGATAATTAATCAATTTATTATTCGAGACTAATGATCTGAACACTCTTATCCCCAATGAAAGAAACTATGCACTTAAAAGCTAACAAATATAGTATAAATAATACGACACATACAACCGGTATATACGATTTATGCTTTGGGTTACTGCTACTGCGCACGATAGCGTAAACGGTAGTTAATTGTTAATAAGATAATATCAAAGTTGGAAGCTAAACGCTAAAACACCACTAGGTATTTTATGTAAAAATTCAGTAACAATTACTCTAAAATATGGTTAAAATATGTGTACCAAATGTTAACTAATAGTTTGATCAAATTATAATAGTTATACTTTAGTGAGATCTTTAGGAAAGTTAAATGTAGTCGGATATCAATATGACACCGAGGTTGTAACAAAGGTAAGCAATTTATTAAAACTCTCTGTAATATGGTTAATTTAAATGCACGTAACATATTGTAGCAGCTGTAGTGATCCATATTGAAAGTAGTATATAATTTATAACAGGTTAGGGAGTAAAATTGACAATGCAATGTTTATTAATATAGGCGATAAAGGAAAAATCTCACCGTTAGGTTGTGGAATAAATACTGGAAGTTTAGTTGGTACAGTTTATATTCCTTTCTCGTAAATACAGCACAGCTACCAGTAGTCATTTACGAGCAGTCCCAGTTAAGAGCACATCGTATCAAAGCGATACAAGAGGTACACTAACGGATATTCAACCGTTGTAAAGCAAACGAAGAGAATAACACACTAGAAGAAAAAGCAACTCTATAGCTCGAAGACTAGCTATATGTGATAATTTACCACGAACTGGTTAAATATACTCCTTTTAATTTAAATATGGTATTTTAAGCCATGTGTTTAAGTAACATTTTTTACATCCGCAATAATAGCGACTATATTACTTCGCCAAATGAAGAAATATTTTTTTGAAAAATTCTCATCTATAAATGTTGATTTACACCGACAAGACAGCAACCAGAGAAATTTTCCAAAACATATTTTACACCACACAAAATGGCCGCTAAGAAACCACACTAGCAACAAGGCATTCAAGAAAATTTTCTTATCAAATTTTTGGTTGCAATCAAAATGTATTTCAATAAAGCATGTTTCGTGATATGTAATTATTCAGTGGTATCACCATCTAGTGGTGATTTGGCAAACTAACAGGTATATATAAAATGTGTGAATTTAAATGTAATCAGACCTCACGAATAGATGGAACTACTAGGTTCATTTTAAGAAAATTTATAAAAGAACAAATTTAAATACGATAAAGGAATAATTCAATCCATTATCAACTAAAACGTACATGGTAACGGCAATAAATACAGAAAATTCATATCATTAAGATAGAGAAATAAGTAACGAGTAATCCTTAAATAACAATCCTAAATATTAAGTCACAGATACCTATTTAGTCTTGTTCTTTTCCAAACAGTAATAAGAGAAAATTATAAAATCGATCCGAAAAGATACGATATCGATTTTTGCACGTTACAATGCTTTGATTGTTTTTGATCTGTAGAACTGTACTTCTGTCTACTTTCAGTACTCAGTGGTATTCGAAACTGATCGTTTGAGTGTGGGAGGTGGTAGTGATTCCAGTGATATAAAAGAAAATGCTCTAGATGAAGGTGAAAGTGAACATGACTTTTTAGTACCAGACGATCATGTTGAAGACGAAATTGACGTGAGAGAGCTTCGAGAAGATGTTGGTACAGATAATAATATTGATATTAATAAAGACGCCCTGGAACACGATGTGGAAAAAGATCACAGTCCCAAAATATTAGTCTGGAACAATTATGTGTGCGAGAACTAGTACTTCAAAAAAGAATATAAGTGAGCTGCTAACCCTTTTCGGTTTATATTTTTTGCAGATATATTATACATATGTGATCTGTTGTTCGATGCACCATGCACCAGGTCAAAAAGCCGTTTTAATTTTCTGCTAACATGTCTACGTTTCGAAGTTAAAACTACTCGTCCAGGACGTAGAGCTTTAGATAAATTCGCAACTATAGGAGATGTATAGGACACATCACAATAGATGAACAACTATTGACATTTACAGAAAGATATCCTTTCAAAATGTGTATTCCCAGAAATCCTGATAAGTACGGTTTGAAAGTTGTCATGATGTGCGATGCTAAAACAAACTATAAGTTATTCTTTGCCATATATTATGAAAGAGCAGCTAGATCCTCAAAAAAGTTCAATTCCTACACAGCATGGTTTAAAGCTAACTGAAAACATTCAAGGTACCAATCGCAATACCATGGACAACTGGTTTTTGTCATCTGAATTGACCGAACAACTGTTAAAAAAATGTCTAGCAATGGTTGGAACACTCCGAAAAATAAAACAAAAATATCACCACCACAATTGGAAAAGAAACGTTCAAAAATTTAGTCCTCATATTTCGCATTTAGCGGAAACTTAACGCTTGTTTCACACGTGCGTTCTTTTGATTAGCGTTAGGTACCGACAGGGTGAAGATGACAAAGCCAATAGTACAAAGAGGAATGTTAACACCTTAGATCAGCTGTGCTATTCAAAAACCGTTGCTAGGAAAACAAGATGGCCACTGAGATTTTTTTATGGAATGTTAAACGGAGGTCAATACAGTGGTTCTACATAGTCACAAAATGAAAAAGTTTCCCGATCTACATTTATAAAGTTAACTGATTCATTAGTGGAAGATCACAAGGAACAAAGAATGAATAATCCACAATCTTCGAAAAATTTAAGCGAATCTATTCGTGATTACCTAGGATATCCAGACTAACAACTCGTTGCACTCCTTGAGAAAGGGCTTCGTCGATGTGATTTCTGTCCAAGTCGCCGTGACAGAAAAGACCGCCATATTTGTGGCCACTGTGGAAAAAATGTGTGTGTAGAACATCAGTTCAGCATTTGTGAAGAATAAGTAATAAAATTAAACACTTTTCAATTCTCCTCTTTTTTCTAGTTATTTTTGACAAACTAAAAGGAATATTTCATAAATAAGTAATCCTTATATTAATTATACTACATAAATTATTATAATATAATAATTTTAATTACATATTTACCTTTGAACTTATTCGTATCAAACAAATTTTATATTTCAGTTGTCTGATCATTTTTAAACAACATAATACTTTTTACACATCTTGTATTTCAGAAAACAATAATGGGTTGTTCGCGACCCCACATTGTGAAAATTGTTCCGCTAATTGCATTTCATGGTTCTAGGGTTAGTAAATTAAATATTATTAAATTTCGTGAAGATGTTAAATCAGAATACTCTCTGACGGACGAAGGTTAACAGTGTAAAATGTCATAATCAAAGAACAAATTTAACAAAATGTAATCAGATTATGATGTAAGTGTAAAGTTGTGAGAAAATTGAAATTGATAAAATCATTTACAAGTAGAAACTTGACGTACCAATTAAAGATCTAGTTAAATCAAACAAAAAATAGTGTTAAGTTAATAATTGTAATTGTTATTGTGCATATCTGATTGGTAAAGTATTTACTTGCACGTCTAGGAAATACACAGAAAAAAACAAGACATAATATATATATATATATATATATATATATATATATATATATATATATATATATATATATATATATAATTAATTATAGCGTCAAATTATCTGTCTGGTAATGTAAGCAATGAGAGTTCTAACCACCATCGCGAAAATATATTTTTTTGTTAAAATTGTTTTTGCATTTTATTTTAATATGCATTAAATTTTAAAATCGCGTACTTCAAAACTTTGTATAAGCGTTAAGCATTATGAATTACTTATAAATGTATTTTAACTTTTTGTTTTAAATACAAGACGTTGGACATTACCTAAAAAGTGAAAATCCTTAAGAAACTTATTGTAATTTTTGCTTTAGAGTAGAATGAAAGTGTTGAGGGACATGTAAAACATGGAAAAGTTTCAGTTTCATTTTTTTATTTTTCGTGCGGTTTTATTATGTAATTATATAAATTTGCTTTTGCTTTTATTTTCTTTATTTTTTTTTGGTTATCTGCCACATGGTTTCCTCATGGTCTTAATATGGTATCATAGGTTTTATTTTATAAACCATTTTCTTTTAAGAAGCTTGTCACATTTTGGATATTTTGACGATCAACTTTGAAAGTGCTCTTTTCCGTTATTTATTTTGTGTCGTATTCTACTTAGCTTTATTTGATTGCATGTCTCAAATAGGTGTTTGACTGTGAGTCAATCGCTACAATCATTACACCTGGGTGGTTCGCTATTTAATGCATGGCTCTGTGTAATGCATGTATGACCTATTATTAATCTGGTCCATATTGTAGTTGTCATTTCCCGTCATTTGCGGATAGTGTTTCCTTTTAGTGACCTTGAGTTGAAGTAAGTTTAATTGTGTATTTTTTGTTTTCCATTCTTCGTGCCACATACCCCAAATCAACTTTTTTGTATCAGATTATTCTAGTGTTGAAGAGTAGTAATACTACTGTACTTCTGATCCACTTTTGTCACTAGATTTGTCACCAGATCTAGAAAAAGTCACCAGAAAAGTCACTAGATTTCTAGGTTGGTAACATTCCCTACTACTGTATTCCTGTCCCACTTTTGTCACTAGATTTGTCACCAGATCTAGAAAAAGTCACCAGAAAAGTCACTAGATTTCTAGGTTGGTAACATTGCCTATTTAAAGGGGTGCTAAGTGAAGGCCACGTTGTTGGTAACGGTCCCTGCTAAGGCCACGTGTTAGGTTGGTAACCCTGCTAAGTCAAGGACAAAGGTAAAAAGTTGCAAGGTAATCAAAAATAGTATTCAAGGTCGAAGACTTACGGTGGTGTCATATTTCTTATAGTATGCCGATCCTGGACCAGTTCAAGGTCACCCATGTAAATCTTATGGGGATTTATTTCAAGGTCGAGTGAGTTTTCTCGTTATGCCAGAACGCGCTCCACGCATGTTTTTGGCGGATTTAAATTTTGTAGTCACTGCCCTCTGGTGGTGAAATCGAAGCTTTTGGAGCTCAAGGTCGAACTTTAAGCGGGAGATTTAAAATGTAGTTGGTCAAGGTCAAAGCTAAAAATAGAAGTTGCAAGGTAATCATAAATCAAAAATAGTTTTGAAGGTTATTGACTTACGGTGGTGTCATATTTCTTAGAAATATAAGGTCAAGGTGAAAAGCTAAAAATAGAAGTTGCAAGGTAATCATTCTTATAAATCTAAAAGTTTTTTGAGTAAGTTAGCAGTTTTGAAAGGATGCATGTTTATAATAAAAAGGCTTCTCCGGGATTGCATTATTCAGTAAACTTTTTATTGCTAAAAATGGTGAAAGTAATAAGAATGATAAGAAGAGAAAAAGAATTATTAAGTATTGACGAGAGGAAGAAAAGACTCGAGGTGTTAATTAAGGAAATAAAAAAATTGAGGATAGATTTAGAGCTGTATGAGGTAAAAAAGAAAATGATGCAACTTCGAGTGAATGTGCCATGAAATAAAGGTGCTTTAGTAAATAAATAATTACAGTAGTGTATGTTATATTGCATAAGGAAAAGGCACTTCATTTGATAAAAGAAAGTGTGTGTAGGCATAGAAGAAAGAAAAAAAGTGAAATTTAAAATGTTTCCATATGGTTTTAATTGAATTTGTATAAATATATATATATATATATATATATATATATATATATATATATATATATATATATATATATATATATATATATATATATATATATATATATATATATATATATATATATATTAAACGAGTTTCTTATCATGATTTATTAAATTATACAAATTATGTAGGAAGAAATGACACATAAAGCTTATATATTTATATTTATTTATAAATCACTAGTCCTTTACCCAAAAATTCCAATTTTTGGCATGTAGACTAAACAAGTAAGAGCGCAATAGAGAGCAATCCAAAAATTCTCAAAACTAAAAGAATGTGAAAAAAAAAATTTTCAAGTATTAATGACAAATTTTTTAGTTTAGTATGTACAGAAAAGTTGAAACTTGCACAAATGAATAAATCATAACACTTTAGTCCTTTACCCAAAAATTTTAATTTTTGGTATGTAGAGTAAACATGTAACAGCGCAAAAAATAGGAGTTTCAAATTCCAAAAATGTGGAAAAACTTTGAACTTCAACTAGCGCTTTAAAATAAGTTTCCATATTGTTTTAATTGAATTTATATATATATATATATATATATATATATATATATATATATATATATATATATATATATATATATATATATATATTAAACGAGTTTCTTATCATGATTTATTAAATTATCCAAATTATGTAGGAAGAAATGACCCATAAAACTTATATTACAAAGAAAGAAAGAAAAAGGTCAATAACATTATCCTGTTATATGAAATGTATGTCAGCATTTTTGTATGTGTCTATTTTAAAATAAATAAATACACTCTTTTATAATATCAGATTAATTTTAACTCAAAATTTTGAATTTTGTATATATGCTGAATAACTAACAGCGCAAAGGATAGCATTAAAATAAATTTAGAATATAAAAAATTTCAAAACAGTCTTGTGAATATAGTACATAAAGGTTGAAACTTGCGTACATTTATATTTATATTTATTTATAAATCAGTAGTCCTTTACCCAAAATTCCAATTTTCATGTAGACTAAACAAGCAAGAGCGCAAAGATAGCACTCAAAAATTTCAAAACTAAAAGAATGTGAAAAAAAATTTCGATTATTAATGACAAAGTTTGTAGTTTTGATACGTAACTGAACGTTGTTAATTGCTTAATAAATCACAACTCGATAATCCTTCACCCAAAAATTCTGAAATTTCGTATACAGATAATAAATTAGAGCGCCAATGATAGCAGTTTCAAAATTTCCCAAAACAAAAAATGTGATAAAAAAATTTGTTTACGAATTGAGTAATACGAAATTGAACGTTGTTAGTTGCTTAATAAATCACAACTCGATAATCCTTTAAAAAATTCTGAAATTTCGTATACAGGTCAATAAATAAGAGCGCCAATAATAGCAGTTTCAAAAATTTAAAACAAAAAAATGTGATAAAAAAATTTGTTTTACCAATTAAAGTAAACGAAACTGAACGTTGTTAGTTGCTAATAAATCACAACTCGATAATCCTTTACCCAAAATTCTGAAATTTGTATACAGATCCAATAAATTAGAGCGCCAATGATAGCAGTTTCAAAAATTTCCAAAACAAAAAATGTGATAAAAAATTTGGTTTACAATTAGAGTAATACGAAATTGAACGTTGTTATTTAATAAATCACAACTCGATAATCCTTTACCCAAAAATTCTGAAATTTCGTATAAGGTCCAATAAATAAGAGCGCCAATAATAGCAGTTTCAAAATTTCCAAAACAAAAAAAAATGTGATAAAAAAATTTGGTTTACGAATTAGAGTAATACGAAATTGAACGTTGTTAGTTGTAATAAATCACAACTCGATAATCCTTTACCCAAAAATTCTGAAATTTCGTATACAGGTCCAATAAATAAGAGCGCCAATAATAGCAGTTTCAAAATTTCCCAAAACAAAAAAAAAATGTGATAAAAAAAATTTGTTTTACCAATTAAAGTAAACGAAACTGAACGTTGTTAGTTGTTAATAAATCACAACTCGATAATCCTTTACCCAAAAATTCTGAAATTTCGTATACAGATCCAATAAATTAGAGCGCCAATGATAGAACTAAAAAATTTAAAAAACTTGAAGGTCGTCTTTACTATTGGAATATTAAACATACATTTTCCTCAATAAATTAGCACCAATATGAAATATGATATAATAAAACATTAATGTAACTAATTTGTAAACTATTTGTAATACGGTTTTTTCTAAAATAGATTGTAACGATTTTCATGAAATAAAGTAATAATAACGCTCACAATGAATCTTTAGACATCTTAAATATATATACACAATTGCAATTCAAGTTAAATGGATTGTACTCGTAATGAGTAAAAAGCACGCAATTGCAAAAATGCATCCATATAGTATTATCAGTATGATTTGTAATATTATATTCAAGTACTGTACTAGAATGGAATGCATAATTGCAATTATTGTTGTGTAAACGATAGACGTGTGCTTGAACTATGAAATTGATGTATGTTTGAAAGTGTGTGATGTAAGAAAAGATGTATGTACATATGTATGGAAAGAGATAGAAAACGAGTCGACGAGGACGTGCTGCAGGGTTCAGGCGGGGTTTGGGAGGGAGAAAAAGTCCTAGAAAAAATGCGCTCTTAAAAATTTAAATTTTTCGCCTAATTCCGAGCAAAAAAAATTTTTTTTTTTAGTGCAGTTGTGTTTTAGAAGTGGTAATCTATCATTTTACGTATAAATTTTTCAAATATGAAAAATTACACTTAAATTAGCCAATTCATTTTGAAACAACAAAAGCACTTAAAACACACCTTTTTGACTTACGTAAGCTCAGAAGAAACAATGCATGCAATTTATCCATTTAATGTATCTAAATGCTCTTTAAATTACCCCAATTTTGAAACAACACTTAAAACATGACTTGTAATTTTCGGTGCAGCGTTAATAATAGTTGTAGTATAATGAACGCAGTTATTTTGCTGTAAAGCATTTAAACATTCTATTTTTATATGTCATCAGTTTACATTACAACTTGAAACGGATTTGAAAATGTATGTACATAATAGATACCATGCAATGTATTTTCATTATACTTCAGTGTTATTTAATGAAATTATGCTTTTTTTTCCTAACATTGAAAGTTTTATTCAAAAATCTGTATATAATATATACCAATCATTTTAAGAGCGCACATGGTAGCACTTTCAAATTTAAATTTAAGGAACACATAAGAGATTCTATGCAATTTTGAACTCACTTAAATTTTATGCTGTACTAAAATGATAAATCAACATTAAACTTACTCATTTAAATTTTCTCTGTTTATAATAAAATAAATCACATTTTATTTGTAAATACAAATATGTAGTAATTTGTTCTATTTATAACATTAAATCATAGCTTCATTTAAATGGTGAATCAATCTTTATATAAAAAACAAGTTATGTATGAATGTAATTTTTAATGTAACTATAAATAAAAGAAATGTAGAATGATATGCAAAAGTGCGTTGTGTTGATAAGTAATTGGCGCATCTTTTATTAAAAAAAAATTTGAATGTCTGCACTATTTACACAAAATATTCGAGATATATAAAATCATGTGTATATTTCCAATGATTGATATTTCAAATTAAATTTTGTATTTAACACTTACATGTTTAAATATTATTGTTTTAAAACAGATTACTATCTACCATCCTTACTGTATATTCAT
Organism: Vesta saturnalis; assembly: GCA_036346205.1. NCBI lineage: Eukaryota > Metazoa > Arthropoda > Insecta > Coleoptera > Lampyridae > Vesta > Vesta saturnalis. The sequence continues at coordinate 1,016,221 of JARFJB010002202.1, forward strand.
TTTCAGGAAAAACCATAAGCATACATGAATTTAAAACATTTTATTTATTTAAAAACTATAATATTGGTCTACAATAAAGCAAAAATACTACATTAAATAAAAACTATCACTACACATTTGTACAAAAGTTAATTACTAACATTTACAAAAAAACAAATAATAATAATGCACACAATTACTTATCCTACTATTCAAAATAATTACTAACTTACATCGAATAACACATACACACAAACACATGTACTATCATACTTCAATCCTCCAACGTACGCAAAATATTTTCACTGTCTCTAATGTTTTTCCGCACACACTCTAAATGACGATTAGCCTCTGCCAGTTCATTACTAAGTTTTCCTACTCGTTCCATCACAATCGCCTCACTATTAATGTAGTCACTATAAATTTTTCGCAACCACTCTACACTTTTGTCTTAAACTCCTGCAGGGTTGGTGGGTTCTGCTCTTCATGCTGGGTGAAGTGCTCTATCAGAGCTAAATTTTTTCCTCCGTATTGAAGTTTTTGCAGTGGTGGAGGTGTTGCTAAAACTGTTGTTGTTGCTGGTGTGATGCTGAAAAGATAAATAAATATAGTACTCTATGAATTAATTAGGGGACTATCATTTTAATTAAATTATACCTACTTTTCAAAGTACCGTGAAAATTCGTCCTCTACATCACTATCTCTTATTGAGATGATGGGGATGGTCTCTTCGAAGGGTGCTAGGGTTCTTTGTATGTTTGCTGTTGATGGTTGTACCAAAACGTTATGCAAAATGCATGGTTTTTCTTTTGTTTTTAACGATAATTTAGACCTTTTATTAGCTGAAGCCATTTACTAATTTATGCAATGAATGAGTATTCAATTAAAACTTTACATTATATAACATAGATCTGTTAACGTTAACAAAATTGTAACAACTGGAAGTGGTAAGTGTAACGATCTGAGCTGTGCAAATAAAGGTGATGAACTCTAAAATGCATCATAATCTAGACATGAAAAGGTATTTCATGCCATGTCAGCAATGTTAGGTTATTAGATATTACCAGTAAACGTCCACTAAAGATAATACTAAAGAAAGTGCAATATCTGCATCTTTCCGAACTGAAGCTCTTGGGAATACGCAATCTAAAGACAATGAACTAAAGAGTGTGAAAGTATCAAATTTCATTTTCATATAAGTCGAGTTTTGTATGCTGCATAAGGTCAAATACAAGTTATAACAAGTTTGTGATATTTAACCTTGAATGGGGGGCTTATATGACTATATAAACCGAAAAACAGCATTTCTGTACCAGTCAGTTTATTGCACTCGTAATATTTGTAATTGTAAACCTAAAGTACTTCTATTATTTTTTTACATATCAGTTATAATAAATAAAATATTTGCTACAAGCCCATGACTGTGTGATCGTGTGTGCTTCATATTTTTGCATTGTTGGATACAGTTTTGAAGGTAACTATGAGTGAGGTTGTACCACGTAGTAGTGATATTGTTAATTTAACAACACGTATTATTCCATTGTTAAAAACCAAAAATGAATTTGTAAAGCACATCCGTATAATTAACACTAATATTAAGCTATTGCGAGATATAATTCAAAATAAAATTTATTTAGAGACATGTGAAAATTTGCTTAAACTCGAAAGTAATTTATCATTGCTAAAGTGTTATCTTATAAGAGTTAAACAATTAAAGAGCGCTTCAGAGAAAACAGGTAGTGGAAATGTCACTAAAAGCGTACACGCAAATTAGTTGGTACTCTCTAGATTCATGTTTTAATGGTAGGTTACTTACTGGAATTATAGTCAATATAGCAAACATCAAGGACCCTCTTATTTTTTACAAAATGCATACAATAGTTTTGCGCGAAAGGTTAAAGTAATGCTAAGACAAACGATGCTAAAGGTCAATGTCATTTTAGTCTGCAATTTCATGAACCTCAAAATCATGTTATTGAGTTGAAGACTTTGCCAAAAAATTGCGTTATTGATATTTCAACCAATGCGTGTCTGGTACAATGAAAACGTTTTATGATAAATTACATAAAATTAGAGGAGTTTTCCGAAAGGGATTCCGGTTGGGCATTACATGAAGTTTTACATTTAAAGTGAATATTAATAGCTATGTCCCATTTAAGGCGGTCATTCAACCTTGTTAAAGTTCCACCTTCATAGAGTAAAGCATGCTGTTGTTAATGTTAAAAATAACGATGAGTTTTTTCCTGTGGGCCGTTGTTTCGGCATTATATCCCGCAATATCATACGGAAAGGGTTCAAGTTATCCTCATTTTCTAGATGTTTTGAATTTGATTCAATTCCTTCCCCATTCAGCTGGATGATGTAAAAAATTTGAGAAACTAAACAACCTCCAATTAATTTGTACTGCATAAATGGAAAAACTTGTATTGTATTGAGTAATCAAAAGCGATAGAGAACCCTAAATCTTTTAATACTTTCGGCGGGATGACACTGTACACCATTTCACGTGGATTAAAAATATGTCAGCTTTATTTTCAAAACAGATATCAAAGCATGGTGTAAAAGTAATTTGTTAACCGATGTTTGAATCATTTTTCGATGTAGCTTTAGAAAACATTTAACATATTGCATCAACTTAATCAATGCTCTACTAGGCTGCCTACCGAAGCGGAAATGAATTTACAGTTCAAAATTTTGCATTCCAAGAAAAGGTACCATTTGTCATTTATGCTGATTTAGAAAGTATTTTAGAGAAGTGTGCAAATGGTATCGAAAGTAATACTATTTCACTCCAAACATACACCTTTCAGCATTGCTTACTATTTGAAGTGTTCAATGATGATTCTTTATCCGATTTAGCTTTATAGAGGAAAGGATTGCATTCAATGGTTTGTTAACGAGCTTCAAAGTATTGCACATTGGGCTACCGAAATAATCAATAAATAATTCCTATGGCTACTTTAAGTCTCAGTCAGGTTGAGCAATTTGAAAGCGCCACAATTTGTCACATTTGTCGAAAACCATTTACTAATTCTGATATAAAGTTAGAGACCATAATCATCTTACAGGAGCATTTCGGGGGCACACCATTGTAACCTAAACTATACAGACTCAACATTCTGCCAGTTGTGTTCCATAATTTATCAGGTTATGATTCTCATTTCATCATTAGAGAATTGGCTAGTGTTCCCGGTTCGATTTCACTACCATAAACAAAGAAAGATATATCTCTTTCACGAAGTAATGGAAGGCCCAAAATTAAGTTTAGATTTATTGACTCTTTCAGATTTATGAGCAGTAGTATTGAAAAGTTGTCAGACTATTTGGAGGATAGTAAAAAATTATTTCCCACGCTAGTTGCAACAATGATGAGAATTTTTCTAAGTTCGCAAAGGTGTGTTTCCTTATGAGTATATTGATACGTGGGAGAAATTGAGACCACGCCCCTCCTAAAGAAGCATTTTTTTAGTCATCTTAATAATGAGGGAATCAGTGATGAGAGTTTTACATGCGGTTAACGTTTGGAACAAATTTAGTATTAAATCGTTAGGGAATACTCAGATTTGTATTTAAAACAGACGTTCTACTTTTAGCGGATATTTTCGAGAACTTTCGGCAAACTTGTATAAGTACTTACGAGCTTGATCCTCTGCACTATTATACAGCTCCCGGTTTAGCATTCGATGCTATGCTTAAAATTACACAAGTAAAGTTAGAATTATTTACAGACATTGATATGTTAATGTTTATTGAAAGAGGATTAGAGGTGGTGTGGCTCAATGTTCAAATCGGTATGCTAAAGCTAACAATAAGTACATGGGGAAAAATTTGATCCACTCTGAAAGTGTGTATTTAATGTACTACGACGTAATAATTTATATGGAGCCACCATGTCAGAATTTCTACCATTTGGCGATTTTTCTTTTGTTGATGAAGCTAATTTTGAAACTTTAGATTTAATAAACCATCCTGATGATTCGGAAATTGGTTATATAGTCGAGTGTGATTTAGACTATCCATAGAATTACATGAGAGTCACAGTGATCTACCGCTAGCACCCGAACATATGGTTCCACCACGTCTGATTCCAAAATGAAAAAATTACTGCTTACCTTGTATCCAAAACGTAATTATGTAATTCATTACAGAAATTTGAAAGTATATTTAAAATATGGATTGAAGTTGGTAAAAGTACACCGTATATTACGTTTTAAACAGTCTCCGTGGTTAAAAAATATATGATTTAAATACAACCATGCGTCAGCAATCTCAAAATGAATTCGATAAAATTTCTATAAATTAATGATTAATAGTGTTTTGGAAGCTGATGGAAAATGTACGTAAACATAAGGACATACGCTAGTAACGAAATGGGAGGGTCGCTATGGTGCTCGTGCTTACATATCAAAACCAAATTTTCATAGTTGTACAATATTTAACAATGATATGCTTATCATTCAAATGAATAAGCTTGAAGTATATTTCAATAAACCTATATATGCAGGATTCAGTGTTTTAGACGTTTCAAAAACTTTTTTATATAACTTTCATTACGGCTACACGCTACCCAAGTTCCATAATAATGCTAAGCTCTTGTACACGGATACGGATAGCCTCATATACGCCTTTTCGGTTCCCGATATCTATCAATGTATTAAAGAGGACATTGATAAATTCGATACATCTGATTATAGTCCCAACAACATCTTTGGACTCCCATTAGTAAACAAAAAGGTCCCCGGTTTAATGAAAGATGAAAACCATGGCGAAATTATGGTTGAATTTGTAGGACTTCGTGCAAAATGTATGCTTACGGTTGATGAAAAGGTTGTAAAAAAATCAAAGGGTTCTACGCAAGCAAGCGTGAGGCAGATCACGATTAATGATTATAAACAGGTCTTGTTTGATGGAGGTGTAATAAAGCGCTATCAACATCTCATAAGGTCAAAGAAACATGATGTGTTTACCATTAAACAAAATAAAGTCATACTCAATCCTTATGACGATAAACGCTTAGTAAATTTTGATTTCACTGATACTAGACCATGGGGGTATAACTTTCAGTAAACAATGAGCAGTCTTCAAGTCAACTTGCAGGAAGAGCTGCAGTGCAGTAGTGATCAAATCTACAAAAAGTACCTGAAGCGTTCTTTGACCTCTCCTGAAAACTATACATTTATATTGAATATATTACAAAATATTGTTATTCCCGATGAGTGTTTTTACTGGTGTGCTATAAACTCAAAGTGTGCAAATGAAATTATTATTAGGACATTATTTGATAAAAAAATTAAATTAGACGATACCATTAAAATTTTTATGATATTGTGTACCGATAAAGGCTACAATTCATTAACTTTTGATAAAGTAGATAGGATCTTAGACGTATGAGTGTACTTGGTGACATACCGCTTAAAATGTATCTATATGATTTATTAAGGGTTCATGATTCAACAAATGTTAAATCTACGTTAGAAAATATTGCTTACAAGGACACTGTATTTATTATAACTGAATGTATTGAGAAATCGGCATATTATGCTAACTACAAGTGCCTCGATATTTTGATTGAAATATTATTAGAACAAAATATCAACTATAAGTTTCAACCATGGGAAAACGAGGAACATCACAAAATTTATTACTGGATACTAGACAACATCAATAAAGGTGAAACAAATTCAAATTCCTGCTTGGGATGGAGGTGTGGGCCAGATTCGGGTATATGGCCATCCAGTAATTTAAGTGATTATAGAAGTACTTTAGGTTCACTTTATAAGATAATGAAATTTTAAAAATAAATGTAATATTTAAAAAATAAAATACTATTATTTTGTGTGTGTGTGTGTGTGTGTGTGTGTGTGTTTTATTTCATCTAAGAGCTACATCCTTTTCTACAAACTATATATAACTAATATAAGTAATCTGTTTCACAAAGTACAGGTTAAATGTTATAAAACAATATCATCCTTATTGATCCATGATCTTTCATCCAATCCCCACCATTTTACGAATAACTTATTATTCTTGGAGCGAAGCACTTTTTCTACTAGATATACATCGGGATACTTTGTTTTTTGTAATTCATGTTCATAAAACCTTCCCAGTACAGGATTTCCCTTCATTTTTTTCGTGCAGGTTTGTGCAATTCGTTGATGAGTTGTAATTTGGACATGGTGCCAATTTATCTACAATTTCTTTAAGTTGATGTAGTTTTTCCTCCAGCGCTAGATAAGCGTTGGCGTTTCCTTTGAAAGTGTTCCGAACTGCTTGTAAACAGAAATCCAGGTATCCTTTATTTATAGCATCACCATCTTCTTCAGGGTCAGCCAACTGTGTCAAACGATTTCCATCCAAATCAAACCTTGTTGATACATAATATTGCCTAGTGATGACATCTTGAGGATCTATGGGATTGGCCACATTGCTGAGTCTCTTATTCTCAATATCAAATTGATTAGCATCAATCTGTTTAAACTGAGGAGCTAGTTTCTTTAATTGATACTGGACATATGAACGTCCAAATTTGTCAAGAGGCATTTTAGTTGTGATATGTCGACATCAATGCATTCTCATTTATATTGTTTAAAAAGCGGTTGTTCGGTTTTTCAATGTATCCATCTTCATATAGTTCTTCTACAATTGATATTATGTCATTTACAACACCTGTGTTTCCCGCTAATTTTTCTGCCCACAATACTTCCAGATCACGAATTAGTTCATGTATATCATTCCAATATTTATATTCAATGGGTCTGTTTGTTAATTCCTTAAAAAACATAGCTCCACCTCCTCCTTGGTTGTGGTGGGTGATGATGACAGCAAGGGTTTGATTATTGTGTATACTTTTGCTGCGGCTTCCTCGAATCTGTGCACTTACGTCATAATCACGCCTTACTACATTCGTAGCCTCTAAAATAGTTCTATATTTTTTCTATCTGTTGACTTTACTAGACTTAAGTCGGGTTCATATATACCAAAACGGATTTAATGAACAGGTACCCGTTTACCATGAACAGGTAGCTGTTGTGACAAACAGGTACCGGTTCACCTTGAACAGGTAGCTGTTTACACTAAACAGATAGCTGTTAATACCTAACAGATCAGTTACTAATATATATATATATATATATATATATATATATATATATATATATATATATATCGCCTTATATAACCAAAACGGATTTAATGAACAGGTACCTGTTTACCATGAACAGGTAGCTGTTGACAAACAGGTACCGGTTCACCTTGAACAGGTAGCTGTTTACACTAAAAGATCAGTTACTAATATATATATATATATATATATATATATATATATATATATATATATATATATATATATATATATATATATATATATATATATATATATATATTATATATATATATTCGCCTTATATACCAAAACGGATTTAATGAACAGGTACCCGTTTACCATGAACAGGTAGCTGTTGCGACAAACAGGTACCGGTTCACCTTGAACAGGTAGCTGTTTACACTAAACAGATAGCTGTTAATACCTAAACAGATCAGTTACTACTGAAACCAGTTTAAGGTATTATATATTCATCAAATCCTTTCTTATAGCGACCATTATTAACTTCAGCATCCTTGTTTATGACCGTGAAACCAAATGGATCTACCCAACACTTTGAACACATACCCCGAAACAATTTCGTGCTTATGGTGGGACTTATATGATCCTCATACGCATGTTTTAAGTTTAATTCATCTTGCTCAAATAATATAATTAGATTCGCATTATCACGAATTAATTGCTTTGGAATTTTACTGTAAGTTTGACTCAAGTAGAAACAGTCAATATCGTTATGCCTACCCATAGAAAAATATGCCCTTATGTTATTTTGCTTTTCACAAGCGATATCATCGAAGATAAAAATAGAGTTTGATTTTGCACAATTAGGCTCAATCACATCTTGATTGTCGCTGAAGGTAAAGTAACCTATGTCCTTCATTGGAAGTAAGATTTCCTGTAAAAGTTTGTACTTGTTTTGATTCAATGACTTAGAGTATACGTATACATGTTTAAATTTCAAACCATTTTTTCAGTAAGCAGACTGATCATTGCGTTTGTTTTACCACAATTGAGGACCACATATAATACCACGTATACTATTAGGAAGTAAATCACCATGTTTTGAAGTAATAGACTTTTCCTAAGTTAATAATTCCAGATTCATTTTTCCGTGGCAATTTAGGCATGCTATCTCTCATAAAATATCCCTAAAGTACGGTACGTTTTGGAGTATTTCTTTAAATCAGTATCCGTTAACGGTCTTTCGGTAATCTATTCAGTTTTTGAAACGGTTTTAAGTATAATGCACCACCACCAGATTTGTTTGGTTTTAGATATAGTACACCGCCTTTCTTATTCATGGAGCCTATAGCGACCGATTCCATCATGCGATTTTAATTTTTTTAGCTATTGTCTTTCGTAAATGAAATAAATTTCCATCATTGCATTTCTTCTTCTTCTTCATATTAGATCGACGTTTACACCCCATTCCCAATTTTCTCTTTGCTTTCATGATGGTACTGACTGCTAAAGCTGCAGTTCCGTTCACCTAGCGTTGCGTCTAATGATTTAAAGCGCTCCCAAGCTTTTTTTGCAAAATTTATGTCTACTTTCTAAATCTCGGTAATCTCTGTAACTGATATCATGAAGTTTGCACTGAGCATCTAATTGATTAATACCGAGGTCACCGCGTGCGAGTCGTTTTTCCAACTTTGTACCAGGACCACAATACTGGTAACCGGGTAAATGCAATTCAAACGGAAGTTTATTGATTAGACCATTCACCAAACCACCACCACCTACACTCTTTCGCTTCTTAACTAGCATTGTTTACATGGATGGATAGAAGGTATTTATACCTAAATTGAGAAAAACAAATCATAGTTATTTTCTTTTATTCAGTAAATGCTATACATTAGATAAGCAGGACGATAATACAAAATTTCCATTAAACATACAGTGTTATGTGAATTAATATTATACTTAGCATTTATAACATCATCAATATCTTTATAAATGTCATCATCACCGAATTCTCTCACGAAAACGACGGTAGTCAACAACTTGCTGTATGAACTTTTCATAAAACACATCAGATTGTAAGATTCAAGAAATTCCAATCTATAGCTTACTATATCCTTTAAATTGAATAGTTCTTCTATACTATGTGAGTTGAATGTGCAAGAACAGCACTTGTAATTTTCTATCATAACAGTTTTCAAAATTCTGTCATATCCTTTAATTAATTCCCAATTGTAATAAATACCAAGATTACTAGATAGAGATTCATAATGTTGATCATAGATTATATCTTCTTCTTCGTTTACATTTGACCAATCAATTTCATTTTCAATTTCTTGGGATCGGAAAAATTGTAATTCTACATGAATGCCATCTTAGAAGCTCATTCCATTCCTTCATATCCAACACCACATTATTGCTTTGATCACAATTACCACACAATACGCACCACTGGTGCAAGGTTGAGTGTGTACTGTATCAATTTCAGATGTTTTGCATGATGAGTATCGTTCGATAGTTTATAATAAATACAATCGATTAAGTATTCCTTAGCTGCTTGTTTATACACTTCATCCTTATATTGAAATGATGATGTCCAGTCAGTCTTAGCAGAAGAATAACCTTCATCATGTTTCTCTTCATTTTTACTACTACCATCACTATTTTGACAGCACCAACAACAAAATGTTAAATTATTATTCAGATTGTTACTACAATGATGTGAGGTATCCATATATAACGGTGAACTTCTGAGTTTCGATCGTTCCAGAAATGATTTTATTGCTACTTGCATGACTTTACTTGCTCACAATTTCACTATGACTAAACGCTTAAGAAAATAATTCTAGTATTTCAATTTTACATATGGTGGGGGTGCTACTATTAAAAAGAAAATGTTATGTTTGTTGTTTTGCCAACTGCACCCAAACTACTTATAAACACATCCTTCGTGTTTAGGAGTGTTTTAAATTCTTCAATTCGTGTTTCTTCTTTTTTGAAATACACATAAAAGCGTTCCGGCAATACACATTTAAAATCACCCGTTTCTATCACTATACGTTCACCATACTTAGTATTAATTATATCCATATTCGTTACTTTATACTTTCTCGATATATCGAGCTCACGCATTTTTAAAGGGTTTGCAATAGGTGCTTTGATTTAACCCTGTTAATTCCATATTTAACAATTACGTGCTGCAGACTGATCTCAACATACAGCTCGCTGCAATTTATATAAGAAATATGCGTCCTACGTATTACAACATGCTTAAACTTGTTAAATACCTACTTTTGACCTTGACTAGAAATATAATATGATGATCAGCTCCAAAAATTTATATTTCCCGCTAAAAAGTTTGACCTTGAAAATTATATTCTTAGATTTATGATTACCTTGCAATTTCTATTTTTAGCTTTTCACCTTTTTATATTTCTAAGAAATATGACACCAGCGTAGGTCAATAACCTTTGACCTTGAAAACTATTTTTAGATTTATGATTACCTTGCAACTTCTATTTTTAGCTTTGACCTTGACCAACTACATTTTATCTTACTTACCTTATATTTCTAAGAAATATGACACCACCGTAAGTCAATAACCTTCAAAACTATTTTTGATTTATGATTACCTTGCAACTTCTATTTTTAGCTTTGACCTTGACCAACTACATTTTAAATCTTCCGATTTCACCACCAGAGGGCGAGTGACTACAAAAATTTAAATCCCCCGCCAAAAACATGCGTGGAGCGCGTTCTGGCATAACGAGAAAACTCACTCGACCTTGAAATAAATCCCCATAAGATTTACATGGGTGACCTTGAACTGGTCCAGGATCGGCATACTATAAGAAATATGACACCACCGTAAGTCTTCGACCTTGAATACTATTTTTGATTACCTTGCAACTTTTTACCTTTGACCTTGACTTAGCAGGGTTACCAACCTAACACGTGGCCTTAGCAGGGACCGTTACCAACAACGTGGCCTTCACTTAGCACCCCTTCAAATAGGCAATGTTACCAACCTAGAAATCTAGTGACTTTTCTGGTGACTTTTTCTAGATCTGGTGACAAATCTAGTGACAAACGTGGGACAGGAATACAGTAGTAGGCAATGTTACCAACCTAGAAATCTAGTGACTTTTCTGGTGACTTTTTCTAGATCTGGTGACAAATCTAGTGACAAAAGTGGATCAGAAGTACAGTAGTATTACTACTTTGAAGGATAGCGTACATTCAGTTGTTAAAGTGCTTCCTTTACCTTTATGGATAAGTTACTTCGTATTTGAGTATAGCCTGATTATTAAAGTGCTATATTTTCTAACTTTTACAACATATTCCAGCAACAACCACAGTCTTCTATATTTAAGAGGAAGTACTTCGGAATCTACACGGATACTGCAAGTGGGACTAGTAGGAAACGCACTTATTGCACACTTCTCTGTCTGCTGCCTATTTCCTGTTAGCTACGCTAGCTTTATTTGTATTTCCTCTATGGGCCACTTCCACGTCAATTTTTCTTCTAGAGTTATCCCCAAAAATGTTTAATTTGAGACATGTTTAATTTTTTCTTTTTTCAAATAGAGCTTGGGCATGTAGTGTGGATAACGCATCCTACAGAAGTGAAGACAGGCCGTTTTAGATGTTGAAATGCTGAATACAACATTTTCCGCTTCTTGACTTATGGCGCCTATCGCTGTTTGTAGAGTAATGTTATGCCATGCTTTACCCTCTGATGAGGTAAATATGATTAGATCATCTACGTACAGACACCGCGATGCTTTAAGCTTGTGGTTACGTCATTAACGGCGACTAAAAATAATGTTACCCTAACAGGCGAAGCCTGAAGAATTCCATTTTCTAAAAGATACTTGGAGGATAAGTAGTTTCCTATTTTCCCTTGGAAGTATCTGCCTTTTAGGAATAATTTTATATATAGTCAAATTACCCCTCATTACCCTACGACGTAATTTTTCTAAAACTCCATATCTCCATACCGTGTATGACTTTTGAACAAACAAAGGGTACTGCTGTACAGTGTTCTCTTTTCAAGAACGCTTCTTGGATTGCAGTGAACAGTATTATATTATCTCTTGTTGAATGATTTTTTTAATTCTGTTTGGTATCTATTCATTAGTTGATATTTTTGTAGATAAATTGTTAGCCGCTTGTTAACCATTTGCTCTAAAACATTTCCTTTACTACTAGGACGGTAGAGAGGCACTTCAGTTGATTTTGCCTAGAATCTTATACGTAAAATGACTAGTATATTACGTTACTTCTCCTAACATCTGACTAGATTATCTCTTGGTTTTGTCTTTTTGACGGCCTACTTTTTTTTTGATCATCCAGAATTGCTTCTTCTTCTACTGATTTTACAGATTCCAATGAATCTTGGCTAGTGACACTTCTTTTCCTTTCTTCCCCAGATGTGTCTTCGTCCATAGATTCAGAAGGGTTGTTAGGATAGAGTAAAGGAACATAGTATGGTGTCACGAAAGTATTAGGCTCGCCCAACTTGTTGATGAAAGGTTTAATTGCTTATACTACGAGCGGTAACTACTCTTTTGCTAATGATTGCACCTGTAGCTTGGATTGTGCAACTGTTACGGTTGCCGCAGCTGCCTTATCTTAATTACCCCAGTCGCAGGAGTGGTAGTCAGTACTTTCTTTTGAGTTTCATTATAAGTTATCCTTTCTATAGTACGTACTTCTTGCATTGCTTTTTCTTGTTTTAAAGCGGGACAATTTATATCTCTGGCAGGGTACAATTCACACAAGTGGATGGTTCCTAACAAGAGTTACCTATATGAAGTGGTTTCCCACATACACATAATTGGTCTGTTATTTTACACTTAACAGCTACGTGGCCAAGTTTGTGACATCTGCAACACCTAATCGGTGAAGGGACGTAGACACGAACATTCAATGGTAGAAGGCTGTTTTAATATTCTTAGGCAAAGATGTATTAAATGTTGATTCATGATTAGGTGTGCCTTGCATTACTCCTTGTTTCGTTTTTATTCTATATACATCAATAGCACCTTGATTATGTAATTGTCTTGCAATATCTTCAGTGCTACAATGTAATACCTTAGTACAATACACAACTTTAGAAATATTTAAAGTGTGATGTGGCACGACTTGAATCTAGTTGCTTTCTGAACTCTATTGCTTTGAACATTTGACCCAGTTTCTACCAATAACCCATCCTTAACCTCCCTGATAGACTTCAGGTTACCAACTAACCCATTCAACATCTTTTGATTTAAAAATGGACTCACTTTGTCAAAGAATAGTCCATTTTTTCTTTTCATAACAAGAAATCGGGACTGTGCCACCTTCTCCAAGTTCTTAGAACTCGAGGGTTGGTCAATTGGGCCCTCTCACATTACCTTCTCTAATGCGTTGGCACTCGGACCACAAGATAGAACATTTATAGGATTCGCACGAGAATGACTAGAACTAAGTTCGACCACAGCAGTACTCCCATACCATGGCAAGGCGACTACATACTGTGGGGAGGCACCCGCTTCTCCACAGGCTATCGATCGGGGTTCCCATGGCCACACTCCCCTCACGCAATCCATCCGGCACCTAAAACTTCCTCGTAGTCCAGGCTGCAACCCACCGACCGCTAGCTGTATGACATCCCCTATCCATGCTCTGCTAGACTCTCTTTTACGGCACACTGTAACACTCTCACGTGCCTTTGCGGTTTGACTGTTGAGGGTATTACTACTAATGAATAATTCTCACTTTTCCCTTTTCTAGTTCAGTCGGAATTTTGTACTTGCAAAATAAGGATCGGGGTTCGTTATTCAGGTTCTCAACACGTTGAACAAATAGATTACAAAGGTTCATATATATATATATATATATATATATATATATATATATATATAACTTTATTTCCTATTTAGTTTACACTTCTATATTATATAGTTATTTAAATTATTTAACTAGGATAGATACAGGTAAATGTACGGAACTGTGACCCATGCTCTCGGGTGCCAAATTGTAACGGTAACGCCACCTCCTCTTCGGTATCTTCAAGTAGACATCCTTCGTCCAGGTACTAATGGTTAGGTGGTCCTCTGGAGTTTCTGTAATGTAACATTAATAGAAGGTTTGGGGTTTTGACTTTTAGTTTTCGTCCTTGAACTGTTTCAATTTATACTGGTTAATTTCCGAAATAAATAAATAATTTTACCTGAATACGTCCCTGTATAAAATACAGAAGCAGGTAGCCAGATAACGCGGTATAAACACGTGCGCGATAAGACACTGAGTTCAATACTCTGCCTTTAAAGAAATAATCAATATTTTAAAGCGGTCGGTTATAAGTGTATAATTTTATACCTGCTTTTCTTATGAAAATAAACTCATTCACATTTACATTCCATTTAATGTACGATCTTTAGTTAAATGAAAGCTTTTCGTTTATTTAGGTAGCTGGTGTACGGTAGCGGCGTATTATTTGTTTCCTGTTACGAGATTAATTTTAGTATACCGATTTTTATTTAAACAAAAAAAATAACAAATAAAAGATTTTTGTTATGTTGGCCGTTTTTAAAATATAAAACCTTCGTTTTCTATTTTAAAGTAAATTTTTGTTCGCGTCTAACAATCACGATTTGACTTATTTAACACAAGAAACTATCAGATAGTTTCTGGTTTACGGGTAACAATCTTAGTACTTGTCAAAGGTGCAACTTACGTTTTTACGGTGGCGGCGGTGGTGGTTTGTTTACTTTACAGGTGGTTATTTAATACTGACGGACACGTCTAGTGTTTACGGTTACGTTTCTATATTACTGGATTAACGGCGTTAACGAGGTGTTCAGCTTAATCTTCCGACGAGGTTTTAATTACAGGTATCTGGCGGTCGCTGGTACGTTTGTCGAGGTGTGTTGTGTTGTAGTGTTCGTGTAAATTTGTGTAGGTGGATTTCCTTCGTTAGTAATCTGGGCAAACCACCCGTTATACCAAACAATAGGTTCTCCGTCGGTCAAATGGAATGTCGGGCAACTACTCTTCAAACTCCACAGTGTAGGTGTGTATAGGTGGATCTCCTTTGTTAGTAATCTGGGCAAACCACCCGTTAAACTAAACAATAGGATCTCGTTCGGTCAAATGGAATGTCGGGCAACTACCCTTCAAACTCCACAGTGTAGGTGTGTACGTCTAGTAACAGAAGAGTACGTCGGGCTTACAACCCTGCATATCCCTATCACCAGGTGTCTCAACTTACGTACTTTCACCGTTCGATCTCTGCAACTCTAATCTTTTAACTTCGGTGATGCTATCAAGTCGCGGAGTCGCGATTTCTACTCGGACGGCGGTTACAAGCGGATGGTTTACAACAGGTAGCAGTCGGCGCGAACGCGACGATATAGCACACGGTTTCGATTCGAATTCTTCTGGTAGCGTGCTTCTCGTAGGGAGCTTCTGGTAACGAGTGAGATTGAAAAAGGATTTCTTTCTTCTTCTTCTTTAAGACTTAAGACTTTTGACTTCTTGACTTCTGACTTTAAGACTTTTTTTTAACACAAGACTCTTTTCAGCAGCGCGTGCCGCGTTTTTATATAGAATTCGCGAGGGTGGTTACGAACCTTTTGTGGTGAGCTCCCGTAAGCCCGTATTGGTGGAAGATGCTCTGACGTATACAAACTTTTAAACGTTTTTGGGATTTTACGTCTGGAGGGATGATGCATGATTAATTATTGTGCAGTTTTATGCAACGTTATGAAATCTGTTTAACTTTTACTAGAACTTCTACGAATTTTTATAATGGCTTGCACCTGTGCATTTAGCGCGTCACGTTATATTACTAAATTCCGTGAATCAGTACTGGTATTTTACTTAGCAAATAATTAATCATGATAGGAAAATTTTTATAAAGGACGGCGTCATTCCCCTAACCGCCATCTGGAGACGCGCCTAGTAGGTAGTTCAACCCTTGTATATGTATGTGTGTGTATACCCGAATCTTGAGTGGAGATACTCTAGACTTTTTCTTTAAACATTCTTAGTTAAACCATTCATTTCGACTTGCGATTCTAGGTTTAATCAAAAGTTTTTTATACAAGGTGTATCAGCAAGACCGTTCGTTAGAAGTTTATGGGGTTGTGATCAAAATAAAAACTTGACAATTTAGAATCAGGTATAATTCATTGAGTTTTCTTCAACTAAAATATTTTCAGAACTCGAACGCTTCCAGTTATACCGAAGTCGCCATCTACTTTGTTATTTTTAATGGATCACCCTATACATTTTGACATTTTTGGATGGGGCCTTCATTTCCAATATTTTTATAGAAACTATACCATGTCCATCTATTACGGTTTTTGAGATAAAAAACATTTTCCGAAATCTTAATAGCTGGTTGACGTTTACAAAATTGACTGTAACTCCCGTTTGGATTGAGATAAAAAGTTAAGATTCAGTTAAGTTTGTAGTCTAAAGATGCCTTTAACGTATATATTTTTTAAAATAAAAATCTTTTCCTGAGAATAATGCCCAAATTTATACCTTTCAGCCAGAGTTAAAATTGTCAGAGAATCAATTTTTTTAAATGGATTACCCTATTTTTTGTTACATAATCGAATTGATGATAATATTTGCTAAAAAGCGATATGGCATGTTGTTATACCTAAATCAAACTGATCTAGAGTTATTTCCAAATAATGGAATATTTTAATGGAGTTATCAAATTGAAATTTCTTACACACATGAAAGGCCCTGAAAAACTATTAGATGTGAAATTTCAAGATGATGAACGCACCGCACCATAAATGGGATTTAAATGAAAACCTTCTTATATAAATTGAAATCTTTAACCAAGATTTTGACTGGGATGTTACAATATCAATAAAAAATCGTGAAAAACGCATATGTGCGTAGTTTCAACTTGGTTATTGAACTAAAGATGAATTAAAATGGTAAAAATTAAAAATCTGTAACAATTTAATAATATTCTAACAATATATGCTAACTATAAAAGGATCCAATGGTCATATTTTAAGTGATCGGACTGGTAATACAAGTAAGTAAAGTACTAAACCACAATAACGAAATTAGTCTTTTTTTTTTGTTAAATCATTTTAAATTTAATTTTAATATGCATCTATAGTTTAAGATGACGTAGTGATTCTAAATTTTGTGCACACGTTAAATATTGTAATCTACGTGGAAATGTATTTCGAATTTTTGTTTTAAATACACAGCGTAAATTAATATTCTTTAAAGAACTCAATATACTGTATAACGCGCAATGTTAACAAATACATTAGAAAAAAAATGATCTAAGTTCTTTGAAAATTACTAAGTCCTTTGAGTCATGATATAAATAAAATTTTGAAGTTTGATTTAAAAATCAGAAATATAATTTTAGTTGCTTAGTATACAATTTTCGGTGAAGTAACTTAAATAACTCCGCTTCTCTCACTTAAGTTTGTTTGATAAAATTAATTCCACCTAATAAATTCTAATAGTGGTGTTTCACTATTTATTTCCAGCTAAGTGTAAGTCCCGATTATATATATATATATATATATATATATATATATATATATATATATATATATATATATATATATATATATATATATATATATAAGTTGATTTACTGTAACTTTCCACACTTCTTTATCGAGATACTTTCTTGCCGATTCACAATGTTGCACTGCTTTATATTCTTGTTACGTGCCCTATACGCCTTTGTCGTTGTCTCTTGGTAGGAGAACTTCCGCGTGTAACTCCAGTTTCGGTAATGCGGGCTTTGTTTTTGCCAAACCTTTGACTTAGCCCCCAGTCGTGTGGTTCTATCTTTGTTCGTCTTACATATAACTGTCACATGCGGTTGTGTAATTGTTCTTGGTTATGTGAAGGCATTTAAGTAAGCTTTAAGGTAATGTATACTCTGTGCATCTTGCTGTGTTTATTTAGCATTAACTGACTTCTCAAATAGGTCATGAAATGATTCCCATTTTTCATACCCGCTTCCAAATATTGGCATCTTTATGTTTGGCAGCGACATTGTTTACATTCGGAAGTTTTCTTTCAAGCACTACGATTTTGTTGCTGAATAATAATGTATTAGGTTTCCTTTGTGTCCCTACAAATCTAATTACCAGAACGCCTTCCCTCTCGCTCCTTCGTCCGCTCATGATTGTGTTTGATGGAATTTAAGCGCGAAGCTCAAATTTTTTTAGTATATTTTTTATTACAAAATAAATCTTAAGATTGTTAACCAGCCAGATCTCCCGATGGGCATAGAAGATATGGGCAAAAAAGTTCTCTAAGCAAGCTCGTCAGTATCATTGTTTTCCAAGAACCCACAAAAAAGAAAACATTTCATAAACATAATCTAATTTCATTGTGATCGCAGCAAGTGTTTGTCGAAAGTTGGGCTGCACGTTTCCCAAAGTCTATATTTATATACCAATTTCAATTCAGTCATAGCGAAATGGCCCTACTCGATAGACAAGACCTATATTTTGTGTCGCAAGAGTGTTTCTCAACATTTAGACTGTCCAGCATTTCAGTTAAATGCTCTTAAGTCTATCTCTACACACCAAATTTGTTGGTGTTGCGACAAAATTGATTTCTGGAATGGTCAAAAGTCATATATTTAGCCAACAATTTGATTCGGTTCACTGCAAAATAGATTTACTCGATGACCAAGGCTTCAATCCTGTAGGTCTTGAGTGTTTGTCAAATTTGTACGGAATTTTGCCCAAAACCAATATTTATGCACCGATTTCGTTAAAACGCAGCAAAATTAATACCTTCCATGGATAAGAGCCTAATTATATGTTCCATGAGTGTTAGTTAGCACCAGGGCCGAATTTTGCCCAAAACATGTATTTATACAATTTCGTTTTTTCGCGGCAAAATGGATATATACGATGACCAAGAGCTAAATTGAGTGTTTGTCAAATTTTGGTTTGAATGTTGTGCAGAATCTATATTTATACACCAATTTTGTTGAAATTGCTGCAATTGATTTCCACAAATTCGGGGATACATGGGTGTTCTTCAAGATTTGGGCCAAATGTTGCCCAAACTCTATATGTATACACAAATTTCGTTGCTCTCGTAGCTAAATTACTCCCCTTGATGGCCAAAGACCAAATTGTTTAGTCCATGTGTGTTGGTTGGCATTTGGGTTAAGTTTTTCCCAAACTTAATGTTTATACACTGATTATGTTGGGCATATCGAAAGAGAACTTCTAAGGAATTTCTAGTTAAATTGAGAAACCTTTAATATTTAATGAAGATAAATTTTAATAATGTACCTACTTGGTAAGATTGGTGTTGACATACGTTAATATTAGATGAATTGTAATTTACTCGCAAAAAGATAATTACGTAAAACGTAAAATTGTATACTATATATAAGGAATACTATAAGAATGAGAATTTTTATGTTAATTCCATTTATAAGTGTTTATTATTTACATACGCATTATTACTGAAAATTGTGAACATCACGTTCGATGGTTATCCTTACACCATTTTATACTTAAAACCAATTAAATGATGTGTGGGATACAAGGCCTTTTGCATAAATTTAACTGCTTTAACTGCTTGAGAGATTACACATAAGATATCAAATTACATGGATCAAAGTCCTTTGGTTATTCACTCTTCTAACAGCTAGTAAGGATAATAGTAGGTTACCATTATCACATCAATTGTAGTTTATCTTTATTTAGTATACGATTTGCTAACTTGAATAGAAGCAAAAGCCTTGTTATAAAGCTTAAGAGGCTTCTGATGAATTTAATAACTTCTATATCTAGTCCATTCTTGTTACCCCCTAAATTTCTTGTAGTTGCTCTGATGTAAATTTAATTGGTTTTAAGTATAAAATGGTGTAAGGATAACCATCGAACGTGATGTTCACAATTTTCAGTAATAATGCGTATGTAAATAATAAACACTTATAAATGGAATTAACATAAAAATTCTCATTCTTATAGTATTCCTTATATATAGTATACAATTTTACGTTTTACGTAATTATCTTTTTGCGAGTAAATTACAATTCATCTAATATTAACGTATGTCAACACCAATCTTACCAAGTAGGTACATTATTCAAATTTATCTTCATTAAATATTAAAGGTTTCTCAATTTAACTAGAAATTCCTTAGAAGTTCTCTTTCGATATGCCCAACATAATCAGTGTATAAAGATTAAGTTTGGGAAAAACTTAACCCAAATGCCAACCAACACACATGGACTAAACAATTTGGTCTTTGGCCATCAAGGGGAGTAATTTAGCTACGAGAGCAACGAAATTTGTGTATACATATAGAGTTTGGGCAACATTTGGCCCAAATCTTGAAGAACACCCATGTATCCCCGAATTTGTGGAAATCAATTGCAGCAATTTCAACAAAATTGGTGTATAAATATAGATTCTGCACAACATTCAAACCAAAATTTGACAAACACTCAATTTAGCTCTTGGTCATCGTATATATCCATTTTGCCGCGAAAAAACGAAATTGTATAAATACATGTTTTGGGCAAAATTCGGCCCTGGTGCTAACTAACACTCATGGAACATATACTTAGGCTCTTATCTATGGAGGGTATTAATTTTGCTGCGTTTTAACGAAATCGGTGCATAAATATTGGTTTTGGGCAAAATTCCGTACAAATTTGACAAACACTCAAGACCTACAGGATTGAAACCTTGGTCATCGAGTAAATCTATTTTGCCGTGAACCGAATCAAATTGTTGGCTAAATATATGACTTTTGACCATTCCAGAAATCAATTTTGTCGCAACACCAACAAATTTGGTGTGTAGAGATAGACTTTTAAGAGCATTTAACTGAAATGCTGGACAGTCTAAATGTTGAGAAACACTCTTGCGACACAAAATATAGGTCTTGTCTATCGAGTAGGGCCATTTCGCTATGACTGAATTGAAATTGGTATATAAATATAGACTTTGGGAAACGAGCAGCCCAACTTTCGACAAACACTTGCTGCGATCACAATGAAATTAGATTATGTTTATGAAATGTTTTCTTTTTTGTGGGTTCTTGGAAAACAATGATACTGACGAGCTTGCTTAGAGAACTTTTTTGCCCATATCTTCTATGTCCATCGGGAGATCTGGCTGGTTAACAATCTTAAGATTTATTTTGTAATAAAAAATATACTAAAAAAATTTGAGCTTCGCGCTTAAATTCCATCAAACACAATCATGAACGGACGATGGAGCGAGAGGGAAGGCGTTCTGGTAATTAGATTTGTAGGGACACAAAGGAAACCTAATACATTATTATTCAGCAACAAAATCGTAGTGCTTGAAAGAAAACTTCCGAACGTAAACAATGTCGCTGCCAAACATAAAGATGCCAATATTTGGAAGCGGGTATGAAAAATGGGAATCATTTCATGACCTATTTGAGAAGTCAGTTCATGCTAAATAAACACAGCAAGATGCACAGGGTATACATTACCTTAAAGCTTACTTGAATGCCTTCACATAACCAAGAACAATTACACAACCGCATGTGACAGTTATATGTAAGACGAACAAAGATAGAACCACACGACTGGGGGCTAAGTCAAAGGTTTGGCAAAAACAAAGCCCGCATTACCGAAACTGGAGTTACACGCGGAAGTACTCCTACCAACATTCCTCAACAGAATAAAGAGCAAAAACAAGTTTTAAACGCACAACTCACGCCTGCCAGAATCGCGTAAGAGAGATAAACAATATAACATGAAAAGATCAAATGGGGCCAAGCACGACCAGAGGATACCCCAAAAAGCGTAATATCAACAGGTAAAACAACACGAAAACTATTAAGCAATGCATTACGATGGGGTAGATCTGCTTGATTAAAAAGGAATGACGGGAAAAAACATAGAACTCAATATGGATCCTGAAATCAAAAACTGCGTAACAGTTGTGAGAAGGGAAGAGGCAAGCGACTTCGCTGAAAGGTATCAACGCGACTGATTTGTGTGACTATATACTGCAATAAGTATAGAAACTAGTATAAAAAAGCAGTTTAGATGTTCAGGAACTAAAATTAGCTCTAGGACCGCACTTAAGGTACTCGATAGACAAGGACTTGTAAAAGAAAGTAGTAAAATATTGTCACTAAATCAATTCCAAGATTAAAATAGTCTACTAAGAATTGACGGAAGACCGCGACTACAATTTAGAGAACTCCATCCACCAAAATTGATTCTAATAGTCACCTTGGGTAAAGGGTAATCCAGAACACATATCACACGTTTAACGAAATTCAGCATACAGCGAAGAAACATACTTACATACAAAAGATAAATGGCGTAGTAGCTAATAGGAGATTTACCATCCGCAATAATAACGCCATCACCACCATTCTAGAAGTGCGTGGTGGACTATGCCAATTTGATACAAGTAAGACTGCGCAAATGTAGCGGATTCTAATGCTATAAAAGATATAAAGCTGTGTTTTTGCGCCAAGTAACAGGTGAAATCCATTTAGAGGTGATATGATACCGAAAACAACAAATCGAAAACGTTCGTTACAACACTTAGACCTCCTAAGCAGTACAAAAAAGGTCCTCGTAAATTGGAATTTTATGGCAGTTTATTTCAGTATCTAATGCTTATGTCTGTAGAATCTGATAAAGTGGCGTTAAAGCATCATCTGAGAATAGTAATTAGAGAGCGACCATTAACATATAAAAATAAGCTTAACATATCAAGTAGAAGCATGCCTGAACTAAGGACCGTTAAGACCCACCTATTAGAAACAAAATATATGGCAGCGCAGGTTGACACTAGGTCACCTTTTGATTAAAAAAACAATTTTAAATCCATTCGAGGAATGTCCAAATAACAAAAAAAAAAAACGTATCCCATCAACAGATGAGAACGAAACAGAAAATAAGAAGGAATTTGTGGAAAGCCAGGTTAAGACCCATGATTGAGAAGAACCTGGAAGAGAACGACGTGGCGTTAATGAAAGGAGACAACGCCAAAAAGAAGTATAGTTCAGTTGGTTATATGGGACTAGTCAGAAAAAGACTAAAAAGTAAATACGTCGCAGCACAACTGAAGAATTCCAAGGCAAAATGTAATATTAAGACGTTACTACTTAATAATGGTAATAATGGCGATAACAACATCAAAAGCAGACTATACTATAAATTATTAGATTTCAAGTATATACCTAGACATTGGCGAAGAATCACGTATTCAACGAGGAACGCCACATAGAGCAGTTTGGTCAAAAACTAAACGAATGGAAAAAAAAGGAAAGCGGCCGTTAGCAGAATCCCATTTTTAAGAAAATAACGCAAATATGCACATTAACAATATGCTAATAACATTCAGTTACCTAGCTACCCCAACTTTAGAATTTGTATGAACATTTTCTACGTTGTTTTAAACAATCTGAAATACCCTGATGTTGTTAAACACCTATTTCCTTTATTATTTTACTGGATAATTTATAAAATTAATTTTGCTGCTACTAAAATTTTACTAATGGTTTATAATTGATTATAATCCGAAATTTTCTGTATTTCAAACTCAAATTTTTATGATTTCCCGTTGAAGGTGAACATGATGATTCGCATTCATAGCTTCATCTTTTTCTAATTACTGCTGATTTATGTACTTCCTTTTTTAGGATTCTAAATATCTGTAGGGTGAAATGAGCAGAGCACGAAATTGTGGTGGGAGCTTGACATTTCTTTGAGGGAGAGAGGGTTTAGTTTCACCGTCCACTGCAGCAAAACGCGTTAAAGTACAGAACCACATATTAGTTTTGAAATTATCTAATTAGTAAGCCACTTCTTTAAGTCACTGCTAATCCAAATCTGTGGGATACCAATATTACTTTGAATTTGGAAAGAAGTGAGGGAGAAACCATCCTGAATACTGGAAAGATTAATTTTGGCATAATAGGTTTTACATTAGGTACTATTGTTCTGAGACATTGAAATGACATCATTGTTTACGACTTCTATTTCACCATACTAGAATATACAGTGACAAATTCAGTATTAAATCAGCATAGAATATTTTTATTGAGTGGCTATTTTTTTGTTAATTTTTTTGCGATAAATAAGATGGAATAATAATAGGTACGTTTACTATAATATATTGGTAACAGAAAACGGCCTAATGACTTATGAGAGTCTTTGAAAACAGTTCTTATTTTTCCAAGGCGTTCGGGGTGGTAAATATCTGGTGTAGAATAACGTACGACCTTTAAACTCACAAGATGGAAATAAATAAAATGAAATAATACATTTTTTAAGAATAACTATGCAATCTCTTTTGTAAGATATTTATAATGAAAATAGGCAACGTTGTAAAAGCAACAATAATAACACTGCACAACAATATGGCCGCTTTTGTCTGATGATTAACTTTTATTACGTGATGTTTACTAATTTGACATCGCTGATTTCAAATATACCCTCAGTTTTTTGACAGCTCTTGTTTATGAGATATAGTTTTCACGAAAAAATCGCTGTGTTAGTGTGTTAATTTGCTTGTAATTAAGAAAATATTAAGTTTTCTTAATATAATTTGATATGGCATCGTCAAGAAGAGTCTGTGTCAATGATCTAAATCATTTTTGTTTCATTTGCGGAGAGTATATATTTAAAGAATACCGTTTGAATGTGACAGCGTTCGTGATTAAGGCGTACAAAAATTACTTTGGTCACACACTGGAAATGAAAGACAAGCCTTGGATTCCGCAAAAGGTATGCAAAACGTGCGTTGAGTTTCTACGTTTGTGGACAAATAAGAAAAGGAATAGCTTTAGATACGAAACCGCTATGATCTGGACTGAACCCTTGAACCACCACGACGACTGTTATTTTTGTTTGGTGAACACAACTGGCATTAACTGAAAAAATCGAGCTAAATGGGAATATCCTTCCATACGGTCGGCACGTAGACGTATTTTGAGTCCTAAAATATCACTTGAACCTCAAGCTGTTGCTTCACAAGATGAGCCTATGCATTTTGAGGCGAAAACTGACAGTAGTGATAGTGACTTTGAATATGACCTGAAAGCGCCAAAACTATTCAACCAAGATGATTTAAACGACCTTGTCAGAGATCTGGGACTGTCAAAGGCTTCTTCAGAAATTTTGGCTTCTAGGCTAAAACAAAGAAACTTGGTAACAAAGGAAACGAAAATTTCTTATTACCGCACAAGAGAACAAATTCTCCTTAAATATTTTGCTGAAGAAAATGATTTCGTATTTTGTAAAGATGTACCTGGTTTAATGGCTGCAATGGGACTTCAAAATTACGTTTCTGGTGACTGGCGTCTATTCATAGACTCATCAAAACGTAGTCTAAAATGTGTTCTCTTACACAATGGGAATAAATTAGGGTCGTTGCCTATTGCTCATTCCACAAAAGTAAAAGAAGAATATACAACTATTGCTCTGGTTTTAGACAAAATTAAATATGTGGAACACAATTGGCTCATATGTGTTGATTTAAAAATGGTCAACTTACTTTTAGGCCAACAAGGTGGTTATACAAAATATCCCTGTTTTCTTTGCTTGTGGGACAGTAGAGCTAAATATCAACATTGGATTAAAAAATATTGGCCTCCTCGGGAAGCGCTAGTTGCAGGACAACAGAACGTGATAAGCCTCTCTTTAGTATCAAGGGATCGTATAATTTTGCCTCCGTTACATATAAAACTAGGACTTATAAAACAATTTGTAAAAGGTCTTGACAAAAATGGAAATAGTTTCCTTTTGCTATCAAAAAAGTTTCCAAAACTGAGTGCAGCAAACATAAAAGCGGGAATTTTTGACGGGCCACAAATAAGATCATTAATAAAGACTCAAATTTTACGGACACTATGACAGAGATTGAGAAAACGGCATGGAATGAGTTTGTTTGGCTTGTTAAAGATTTTTTGGGAAATAAGAAAAGTTCTGAGTTTTCTCAACACGTCGAACAACTGTTGAGTCACTTTCAAACGCTTGGATGTAACATGAGCATCAAGTTACAATGTCTTCACAACCACCTGGACTATTTTCTCGCCAATCTTGGGGACCTAAGCTCTCTGCCTTCAGCTTTAGCAAGAAAATCATATAAGAGAAAGTTTTTTTCATTATAAGAATTAAATAAATTAGAATTATCTCTAAATTTATAGTGTTTTATTATAAAAAAACACCCGTCATATTTTTTTAACTATAGCTGATACAGAAATTTCAA